>JAOBRD020405018.1:0-10148 GCA_027575215.2 Hydrozoanthus sils
GAGAAAATTTGAGTACTCTTATGAGGACTGTGAAGGATATGGAGGGTAACTTAGTTCCTCTCCTGAATATCATTGATGAGACAAAGAATGACCTGCAGAAAGTTCTGCATCACAAAGGGTCAAGTGGAAAGCTCAAAAGGGACAGAAGTATAGGATGTTCATCAGCAGATGAATCCCATAACTCTGTAAAGCAAAGTAGAGGCATTTTATTTCCTTCACTAACTTCTCAGACTATGACAGATCTGCATTGCAGAAGGAAGGAACAAGACAAAGAGGATATGGATGTAGCTACAGAATGAGGCCTTGGTGTGATCAAAGATAGTGGAAGCTCAGAAACTTTAACAACATCTCCTACATATCCAAGGTCTCGAGTCCCAGTGTACTTTCTCAGGTTACACAGCAACCAACTTGTGTCACCATTGAGGATGATTAGGTGAAAATATACTAAGTATCAAGCTCCACAACTAATCTTTTCTCGATTTAGAATAAGTTCAAACCAGTATATCGAGACAGGGCTCACAAATGTATTTGATCTAATATATCTGAATTCTAACTAATGCTAACAATCTGAAACCTTACAGTTTCATAGCTTGAACTACAGAAATACAAAGTGATAAGAGGAGCCTCAGTGAAAATTAGTGTAATATTAGGAATAAAGAATTAATATAACAATAGCTCTGTGTCTAGTTGTTAAAAAGAAGATTAACCCTAACCCTAGTTTAATTATCATGACAATCTGTAGGTTTTGCTAGGAGTTAACCCTGGGTTACTTTAGGGCTAATTGTCTTTTGAACAACTCTTTTTCGGTGTTTTGCTTATGCAAACAGGTGACTATGTCATAAAGCACATGTATATGCATTAGCAGAAACCAGGAATGATTAGATGTTAGTCATTATTTTCAGTTACAATTTCTTATTGTACATGCTTTAGTTGTAGATGTATTGAAATATTTGAAATCTTAACTTTTTAATTTTAATTTTTTTCATAAAATGTCAAGAGCTCACGATCCTTTTTAATTTGCAAGGCACAACAGAGGAATATTATTGAGTGCCTAGTGCAGAGAGGATAGCACATTAACTGGGTTATACAACTGTTTAAAGTAACTGGGTAAGGAGGTAAAAACTATGAAAACAAGTCACTGGCTATGTTTACCTGTCATCTGCATATTAAAGAAACTCAAGTGCTGTGATAGCCAGTATGAATTTTAACTGTTTTATCAATTTGTCATTACATAGTTAAGCATTCATTTTGTTGATGACTTGGCATTAAGACTTCTAGCTTGGCCAAAACAAGGGGCCAGCACCCAGTCGTTTTTCTCAGCTCCATAACATTTTTATCTAGCACCCTGTCATTTTCAGAGCCTAAGCTGAATATCATAAGGAAAATTACAGTTAAAACAACTGACAATAACTTTTATGTTTCAACTCAAAGTTCTTGAGCATTTTGAAGGGTCACTTGAAACAATGTAGACATGAGCTGAATTAGTCAATCGGCAGATTTCTTTGCTTGTTTTTACAATTCTTGCTTGTAACTGCACATACCCAATCAGGGTTAGAAGTTTAATTGCAGAAATTAATCTTATTAATACTGATGAACTCTGTTGTTTCTTTGAGCTAGCTAGAATACTGCTTGATGGAAAATGACAGAGTAATAAGTTACTATGATAGGTATCTTCTCATGGAGAGCTTTATGGCTGATACTTGTATAGTTTAGGTTTTATTAATAAAAAAATAAGAATTAGGCATTTGTTTTTAGTAGAATTATTAATACCAATTTTATGCATATTTATTTGTTTTAAAATAATTGAAATCTTACTTTTCATTTTTATTTCAGTTAATAATATCATTCAGAGCTCATAAAATGTAGCTTTTAAATTATATGGCACATCACAAGAACCTTGTCAAGTGCCTAAGACAAAGAGACACACTTAGTTAAAGTAACAGAGTAGGGGAGGTAATAGATATGAAAACAGTAAAAAAAATATTTACCTGTCATCTGCATATTAAAGAAACTCAAGTGCTGTGATATTACTTTAAACAGTTGAATCAACTTGTTTTATTAAGCATTTATTTTGTTGATGACTTGATGGAAAATGATAGAGAAAGAAATTACCATGACATCTAGTATCTTCTCATTGAGGGCCTTATAGATGACACTTGTATAGTTTAAGTCTTGTTAATCGGAATTATTTACTTTTAGTAGAAATAACACAGTTTTTATTGCACATATATGTTGGTGTTTTGAAATAATTGAAATCCTACTTTTATTATTTCTATTCCATAAAATAAAACAAATAAGCTCACGAAATCTAGCTTTTAATTTGCATGTCACTTCACCGGATTATTATCGAGTGCTTGCTTGTCAAGACTTTGCATAAGGCATACAGATAATGAAAAACTGTAATGCCAAAAGGGTTCCTTTTTTGTGTACCATATGTAAATGTTACACAAGAGAGGTTGAATTTTGATGAGAGGGTTTGTAGTTGACTTTGACCAATCAAGAACTTTGTGAACAATTGTACTCACAGAAGCGCCCGTCAAAAGGGGCTCACACTGGGAGACGTAAACTTTCGGCTTCATTTAAGCAAGCAGAGAAAAAAAGGTTCACGTGACTGTTATAACGAGTACGGTGATCGTTTTATTGAACATGCGCAATGGAAATTTTTAAAATAGTATTTTTTTGACGTAACCATATGTTTTAGCCCAAGTACTATGACGTTTTACTAGCTAAAAATATGCAGCATAGTAGGCTGTTTTACTCGCAATCAGGTTTTTTTTTTAAGAATAGAAGAAAAAATGGTGCTATGGATGTTACAACGAGTGTGTATAACGAGTATGTGATTATCTAATGAAAAATGCGCAATGGAAAGTTATTTTGGCCCAAACTACCATTTTTATTCTTCCAAAGTTCGTCAGTTAGTAAGCTTTAATTAGGTTTCGATGCCATCAGAATGCTTTGGTTTGCAGAATTTCGTAAGTATTCATTAATCACATGGGTAATATGGTGAAAACAGATTGAATTTCATTGTCTGTCGAACTGTTTTGTATTGAATATTTTCGTGAGATCGGGCGATTCTTGGTCTGTTGAGTAGAGGAAATACGCTAGTGTGAAGCGAAAGGTTATAATAACTACTATACACAGTGTTAATTCCAAAGCTGGTATGTATGCAATCAAACAGACTATATCGTGGCGGGGAAACCCGTTTTTTCCCTAGGTGAACTAGAAACAGGACTTTTTCCATGCACATTTAGGACATTTCTAAGCCTGAAATTATCTTGATGAGTTTCGTTTGTTTTACCCTTCGAAACAGCTTAACCGGTCTTCAATGGCTCTAGTTTGAGTGTTATCATTCTCACAGAACATTTGTTATCACTTATTTCATGTTATTCTTAAAGTTAAACGCGAAATAAGAAAACAGACATTTTATCGTTTTATAGTAGTACAATTAAATTCTGCTGTTTTGACCTTTACGTCGCCTGTTGCACTGTTGACAGATATGTTTATCCATATGGTCGCGTTTTCTGACCTTTGTCCTGCTGGGAACGTGACGAGACGGAAATTTGAAAAGCAAGAGGACTAAAGTGATGCAAAAATTATCCGAACTTTTTGTTCGCCTTGTGATCGATTCAAAATTTAAATAGAAAAACAACCTGACTTCAAGAATTTTCTTTTCAATGTGGCTTGAAATCTAGAACAAAGGTCTCAGGGCTTGCAAAATTCACGTTTATCAAAAAAAAATTTTATTTTTTATAAGAACGTCGAATTTTTCGACTGAGGCTGAACGTTCTTAAATATCTTCGGAATATCAGCCTCAAGTCAGTTCGTAACCATGTTCTTAAAATATCTTTACTGTAAGAGCTGCGATTTGGTAAATGAAAAAACTGTGATGTAAAATGTTGTCTGCGAACTTTAGTCAAGAAGCCCACCGAAAAGCGAATTTTTTATAACACCATGGCGGCGGAACCCCAATAATTTGGTTGGGGAATAATTTTTTGGTTAACCACAATAACTTATGAATAGTAGTTTCAGGTCTTATAACAAACTATTAAAATTTCCTCCGTGCCCCCCAATAATTTTTTGCTTCCGCCACAGATGAACACTGAATTATTTGCAATAAATTGTCAGTCATAAATAAATGTTCCTCGCCTTTTGTCATCCTCAGCATGTTCTTAACATGTTCTTAAATTTTTGGCGATTTTTAGGCTGATGTTCTTACAATAAAGGTTCTTATAAAAAAAAAGAGAATGTAATCTTCCATTTTCAGTTGACAATATTGATTAACATTGATTTTTGTTGAACGCTTGTTTCAAAAATTTATTAAATAGTTACTGTGTTTCCTTCTATAAAGACACTATCCACGACTCACCGGGTTTTGACTGTTACAGCTTCGCTGGTTTCTGTTGGTAATGATACTGGTGTGTACGCTTACGTATACAAAAATTTAAAAAACTTTAATTGCTTTAGTCGACAGACGACAGCAAGTCTTAATCTACAGTGAAAACTCTTCAACCATGTGCCTGGTCTAGAAAAAAGTAACAAAGTCAAAGTAGTTATGTTCAAGGGTGTACAGCGCAAAACTCGTTAACTGAGTTAAATAACCAAACAAAAAAATAGACTAGCAATTGCACGGTGTTTTTTATTTATTTATTTTTTTAAAAAAAATAATAGCTTACATGTTTTTGATGTCGGAGCTCAATAAATGTCGAGAATCATAAGAAAATCCCGCAAGATTTCAAGTCCGATACATTGATAATATCACGCGCCCGATGGTCACGCACTTTCCATAACAGGTCACGCGGGACAAATAACAGTTATACTTGGTTAAAGTGCCTATGATATGAAATATTTTGTTACGTCAGCGGATAGACCCTGCTAAATGAAGACTAGCGGTGAAAATTCTTTATCAAAATCTGTTTTAGTTCTCAAAGTTTTAACACTTAATCTTTTCAACTGATGTTTGGACAGGCAAGTTCCCCCGAGGGTTCCCATATGTCGTCGGACGGGGGTGCTTGTCGTATCTTTTAGGAGTTGAAATTCGCTCGGGTTCGAGGAATCTTGTAGTGTATAAGGCGAAAATGTTCCAGAAAAATCGTATCTTTTAGGGTGTTGCGAAATTCGAAACGCTTTTGCTAATCTAGGCTATTTCTAGCCGCTGTTTCTTGCGCGATCGTAGCCCCAGAGCCTTGTTTCATGTCGGGTAGATATCTTTTTATGGTATCTTTAAGGGTTGAAATTCTGGTTGACCACGTCCCAGATTGGTATCTTTTAGGGGTGGAACTTTATTTTCTTCCCGATGAGCAACCCCACCCCCCTTCCTCCGGGGGCAAATTTTGTTTTTTTAAACCAGCTGCCAGCCCATAATGTTTGGAACAAACCTGGTGATGAACCTGGAGGACTGCATGTCGAGGAATTCTTCAGAATGGTTACTTATTTATGTCCAAAGATTATTGATTGGCAGCAGACTTCAAAAGATTGAAATTTTATGGTTCTCGAGATGTTAACATGTTTACAAACTCAGAGCTGTATATATAAGGGAGCTTAATGGAAAAGGAACTCAGTAGGGTGGGGAGGGTTTAATATAGAATACATTTATTGTTATTATTATGACTATTATTATCTATTTATTATTTTTAATTTAATTTAATTTAATTTTTATTTTTCTTTGATCCAATAATTATTAATCATATATATGGGAGCTTAATGGAAAAGGAACTCAGTAGGGTGGGGAGGGTTTAATACAGAACTAATTCCAGTTGTAAGTATTGGCTTTTTGTCGACTTTAAAACTAATTACGATTACGGCGAAAAAGCTACAACCCAGAGAATGATAAATCTTGCTCGCAAGTTAAAAAACTCCCAATCAATGCAAAGCAAAGTTAAAATCAAAATTCCCCGGTTAGATCTGGAGCCCCATTTTAACTTTTTTCACTATTCCTTGGATGTTTATACTCAGTCAACAACAAACTAAACGAACCAAAATGTTTGAAATGTATTTTCTTCTTATTCCACCTCAGACAAAACATCATCAATGGCGCCAAAGATTCTGTTCTTGTACACTCAAGACGAGCGAGACCGGAGTGAGGAAGTGATGGACTATTTACACGAGAGCCTGGGCACCATACTGATACTCAACAGTATCTCGGACGCGCTTACTGACAACTCGACACTGGAGGATGAACTCTTCCAAAGCGCATGCGTGGTGTTGGTGTTTTCTGACCATGCTGAGCACTGCCTAAAAGAAGATGGCGTGGAGATGGAAGATGAACAAGTCACTTTCGATGGCGCTATAATTAAAGCTTGTCTAAGTGAAGAATATATACTCAAACGCATGATTCTTCTGCACTTTGGAAAAAAACCAGAGAAGGGGATTTTACAGCGATTCGCACATCGTGTGTTTGCCATGCCGGCGAGTGTGGCTGGCGTGAGGGACACCAGAGATCAAGCCAGATTGGACGAGTTTGTGAAATTAGTCAACACACTTGTTACCAGCGGGAGAATGAAGCGGCATTAATTAGAGACTACACTAACTGAGAAACACACTCATCAACTGAAATACACACTTGGTAACACAGGGCCTCATCTAATATTCTGCCGTTGCAAAGATCAATATAAAACATAGATTTAGCAGAGACTTGTACAAATGAAAACAAATTACATTTTCCAAGATAAAAACAAAGCGATTTGTTAGTAAAGACGCAGTTTGCCATGAAAATATTAACAACTCGAAATGTCGAAAATAACCTTCTGTTCTATTCAGAGTTGTCCGATGTTTGGACTGCGCGTGCATTGACACGCATGTCGCACGCCTATCGTTTCTACATCGTACAACTGTGAAAATAACGTTTATAAAACCTTACATACTGAAACTGAGGGCCACGCCTTCCAGTTCTCCATCGAGAGTTTCAGTTATTTTATTCTTCGCCCTGCCCACTACCCCCCTCCCCTTCCCAGGTCTCTTCCTACCAACACTTACTAGAGTAGTATGAATTCCTTTTTCTACAAGCATGTTTTGAAGATATAAAATTCTTTGGCATAAACACTTGTCTCCAGTTTTTCTAATTTTCTTGGTCTTTTATTACGGCTTAGACTACTCTACATGGCGGGCAACAGACATTGCGTGACCATACCCAACTTGCAGCAGACATTGCGTAACCACACTCAGTTTTCTCATTTCTTAGCAACTCGAACCAGTCGTACTGTTCATTAACCAAAGCAAAAAAATCGACTATACTTTACGCTAAAAAGGGGTCACGCAACAATCTGTATATAAACTGTATATAAAATTGTATCCTTTTGTGATGAAGAAAATGATTATTTCAAGTTAAAATGTTTCACTTAAGATCCTATCTTTATCGCATGCAGGTTACAGGTTCTATAAACCTCTCAAGAGCGTCGTCGAGTACAATTACTTGTTAAAACCAGCTAACACTTAGAGCTTCTCCGTCGAAGGACTAACATTTGAAATGTGCGCACCCAAACTCGCACAGCGATGAAGAAGTGAAAATACAAGCTCTTAAATCGTTTTAGATTACACAAATTTAACTAGCCAAATCTGAGTTTTCTGCGGTTTGTTTCGCTCCTGGCTGGTGCTCGTACGAGGTCAAAAAAACAGAGTCCTCATAGCATCACTCGCACTAAGCTTGAGCTACTTTTCAATTTTAATTTTTCTTTTCGAGGGTCGTTCCCAGTAAGAGCACTCCACACAGTTAATGTTCCTTGTGCACGAAACTGTTCCTTTAGCAGTGTTCCACTGACACAAGGATAGGAACTCATAGTTAATAGCGATGGAGTGTCAGCCTTCTGGTCACAAAATCCAGCTGTCTCGAAGAAATTGTTATTTTTCTTTTTGTCCCGTACTTGGCGGTAGTCTTCTGATTAGCTTCTTCATCATTTCCCTACCAGCAAACAAAACACACGTAAATTATTTGTTTATACAGATATCATTGTTTTGATGGGAACTTAAATACTCGGGGAATCGATTTGCCTCTAGATCCGGGAAATCAATCGTATAACCTCATATTCCACGAATAAAAACATCACGCACTCTGGTGTCCTAAATATACACAATAGACCTTATGCACAAATGGCGGCGATTAAATATTTTTTGCCTACATTTAAATTAGCGTAACTAGCCTCGTTCTTGAGTTAAGCTTTTTAAAAACCGCCATTTATGCATAGGGTCAATTCTGCTCTTTGAAGCAAAAAATATAACTTTTGCGCCTTTCAAAATCGCGATTTCTCATTTTATTCTATTTCTCTGGAGTCCAAGGGTCAAAACCTGCGTGTTGCATAAAAAATGTGCGAGACAGTTCCCCGCCACACACGGATGTCTGCTAGTACCCAGGCAACCTCCTGTTCTCACAGATATGACAGGAAGGCACATTTCCTATTTTTTCATATGAACAGGACTAAGTAGCCAAATGTTTAATCAGTATACCGAAAACGTGTAACTGTTCTGTCTAACAAACGAACTTGATCAACTCTACAGACCTAATGGCGTCCAGCTTCTCCTCAATACTCTCCCACGAGTGTCTTTCGTCACTGTACTCCAGCAGTTCTGTTTAGGAAAAGTTTATGTAAAAATCAGAAATGGATAACATCTAAGTGCATAACGAAAACTATAAAAAAATGAGTGGTTGGAAAGATGTTGGTGAGTATAGGACTGGTTTGTATTTTTTGCGACTATTTTATTGGAGCCCTGTCATTTTTCCTACAAATAAAGATTACTATTCTAAACAATGCAAGAAGATGAAGGACGGAGAAATGCACACGATAAAAGAACTACTTTACTCACCTCGGGCGAGTCTCAGTTCATCAATCCAATCGCCTTCTTTGTAAAACCTCATCCGCATGTTCTGAGAACCAAAAGAATATTAATTAATTGTGGAAATCTTCAACCAGTATTCTATTCTTTACTTCTATGGACGTAATTTCTTATGCTACTGCAATGATAAACCGTTAAATGCATGTAACGTCTTCAGCTCCCAACATCGTTTCGTTTCCCTTACTTTACGTCGTCTCTCACTTTTGCTCCAAATGAGACTGATAACAAGTAACGAACGTGCTTCAAACTTTTCTTTTTGCTTAGTTTTCTCATTACTGGTAGAAATTTGCTGCCAGTATAGGATTGTCAAGGTTGTTAAAGGATAATCTATACATAATTGCGCACTTTGTCTTTAAGGGTACACTATTAGTGACGCCGAACACCCAAAATTTTGGAGTTACACATGAACCGGGGAAAGTTCTTGTGCAGAGAAAGAGACATGTACATTTAAAGGGCGACATCCAAAGAAAACGAAGACATTCTGACACTTACAAACCGGGGCAGCCGACTGTGTTCAAGCCGGGTTATGATGAACATCCGCTGTACATCGTACTTGAGGCGCGCTAGCTTCTTCGCTTCATTGTAGGTATTACTCATCTGTGCGATGAGAATGTTGAGGAGAATCACGATTACCACAGCCATGTAACACAGGATCACAATGATAGGCAGCCACCTGGGAGATATGCAGCAATATCAGGTGAGTATACTCTGGGTTACCATAGCACAAATATCATGCTATTTGGTCAGAGGCAAACACATTAAAGTAAGAATTCGTCGATAGTAAATTATAATATAAATATAAAAAATAATATAAAAAATATAAATACGTAGAAATAGCTATATAGTAGGTTCTGCTCGTAGTGGGTGCACTCTATTTTATTATGGCAAAAATATTTAATGAAGAGCAAAGTTTAATACAGTAGCAATACTAACGGTGACCGGAAATGTTATATGCAGTGCCTTTCTGTGACTGAAAAGTGGACAGTAAGAAACGTAAAGCGATCACAGAGCACGAAGGTGACTACTAAGCAACAATAAGTTGCTTGTTGAATGCCTTTTTTTCTCTAACGACACACAGGTTTAAGTAGCACGAATAGCTTTAACAACTCACTTCACACACTTATTCTTGGTGTAATATCTTGTTACATAACGACACACAGGTTAAAGTGGCACGAATAGCTTTAACAACTCACTTCACCCACTTATTCTTGGTGTAATATCTTGTTACATAACGACACACAGGTTCAGGTAGCACGAATAGCTTTAACAACTCACTTCACCCACTTATTCTTGGTGTAATATCTTGTTACATAACGACACACGGG
>JAOBRD020405123.1:0-19296 GCA_027575215.2 Hydrozoanthus sils
GTCTGTGCCGTCACCCACCACCTCCCCCGACAAAATTGGGTTCCTTAAAAATACCATTGTTTTGACTTCTTCCCTAAGTAATTTGCTTCAAGCAACCCAAGACTGGAATTGGCCTTTCAGAAAAAGATGGCGGCAGTAAGTTTTACCACAATGCATTGCGAGCCTAGGTAAAACTCTTCATTGCTCTAACAACACTGTGTGCGTCAAGTTCTCACATGTTGTTTATGGGCAATATTAGACATTTGTGCACTAGGAATTATGGGTAAATGTACAAGTCGCCATCTTGCGTAATCGTGGATTCCAGCGAAAAGACTACATTTTTCAGTGTACATATCTGGAGTTCTTAAATGCTTCTCAAAATAATAAAAATGCAGAAAGTAGCTTAGGGGACAAGGCAAGGAAAACATAGTTTATATGGGAATTATTTATTGACAAATGTTAGTACATTTGTTTCATTGTCGAGGTGCGAAGCTTGAAGCCAAGTCGGTTAGTCTTAACATATAATAACGAAGTTAGAACTTTTTAAAGAGAAGTATAAGTTGTTGTATTTTAAATCAACGCATCGGTAGCTGAAGCATGTTTTACTAAATAGTTTTCCCAGTTATCGCCTCATGGTGTGTTTCACTCATGCTTACTTTAGCACGAAGCTCCGAAGTCGCGGCAAACCTTAGCCCCCAAATTGTCCTTAATCTATTCTTTTAACCCGTTTAAAACTCGAGCTCATATTTTTCATGAACAAGTTTGAAAGATTTTACTTTTCATCTTCAATAGTTATCTTTGTTTAATCAATTCTCGTTTTAACTTTATCAAATGTCTTGTCTTGTGTATGTTATGTAAGGAGAAGTTAGATGTTGATAACTGACTTAGACTGTGTTAAACTAGCATCAATGACAAATTTCTACCTTTGCTAGAAAGCAAAACTTAGTCCTTACTGTTTTACTAATATAGATAGCTAGATTCTGTGATTCTCAGTGTTTCGGTTAAGCTTGTTCCTGGTTTGTTGTCGGTTTTAGCTGTGATGTTTCTAATAGGTTTGTGAATGCGTTGAGTCCCGGTAACCGAACTGCGAAGAGAAATTAAAAGTGCTTCGAGTTATCGGGGTTTAGAGTTATAGGGGTTAAATTACAGTAAATATATGAGGCAAATGCAAGGCCAAAATCAGTTTTGCTTCAAGTTAGCGGGGAATTCGAGTTATAGAGGGTTCGGGTTATCGGGGTTCAACTGCATGCATTTCGGTCCTGCAAACATCCAAAGGTTGTCAGCACGGCTTGTTCTATGAGTTACGTGAAATCATTTTTAACTCACAGTTTAACTTAGTTGAGGAAGCACCACATTTTAAACAACGGGAACGTTTTTTGGTGTAACAGTATGTATATATACGCCATACTTTCTGAACTCATCCGTATCATGTGTTATGCTGCTGGGTTGAGCCATTTCACACGAAGATTAAAATTCTGCATTGAATCAAAAATTGCTTAAAGAAGCTCGTTGGTTTTGTTCTGTGTTTCTTGTTTTAAGAAATGTCTTCGGTGTAAAAAGTTTTGTACAACAAAACCGCGCTATAAAAGGGCCTGTGTCAGGCAATCGTGACCTTCAGTTGTTGCTCAACCTCCGAAGAGTTCGCTTTATCTCACCTCTCTCTTAAATTGTATTTTGTTCATGCAAAATTGTTTTCATGTAACATATGAGTAACTTATCATTATATCTGTATTAATAAACTGCTGATCGACCAAATCCAATCCAGCAGCCGTCATGACATGACCACATATTCTGAGGTCATACTGTATCTCCTGGCAAAAAAGGAGATAATGTAGATCCAGCCACACCCTGTCATCCTGTATGTTTGGACAGGCAAGAAAGAATGTAGAACTAGTCGCACTCTGAGGTTATCCTTTACGCGTAGACAGGGAAGGAAAGAGTACAGATACAGCCCACACTGAGGTAATCTTGTATGGTGCAGGCAAGAAAAGAAAGTAGTTAAACCTACATCCTATGGTAGCCCTGTATTAAATTAATATTTTTATTATGTTTGCTGACAGAAAAGGAGAAAGAGTAGTTCCTGCCAAACACTGAGCCCTGAGGTCATCCTGTATGTGTAGGCAGAAAAGGAAGAAAGTTTTCCAGCTAAACCCGCAAATCTTACTGCATGTGTAGGCAGAAAAAATGAAATGTAGTTATAGTAAAATCACGTATGTGTAGGCGTAAGAGGTAAGATAGTTGACCAGCCAAATCCTGATTTCATCCTTTATGTGTAGACAGAAAAGGAAGAGAATAGTTCGTCCAAACCCTCGGGACATCCTGTATATGCAGACAGAAGAAAAAAAAGAGTTGTCCAGCCAAACCCTCAGGTCATCCTGCAGCTGTAGACAGAAGAGGAAGAGAGTTGTCCAGCCAAACCATGATGTCATCCTATGTGCATATACATAAGTGGAAGAGAATAGTTCATGCAAACCCTCGGGTCATCTCCTAGCTGTAGACAGAGAGAGTTGTCCAGCCAAAATCTGATGTCATCCCATATGTACATTTATAGACAAAAGAGGAAGAGGGTAGTTCATCCAAACCCTTGGGTCGACCTGAGGTCGTAAGCAGAAAAAGAAAGAGTGTTGTCCAGCCAAACCCTGATGTCATTCTGTATGTGTAGACAAAAGAGGAAGAGAATAGTTCATCAAAACCCTTGGATCAACCTGTAGTCGTAGGCAGAAAAAGAGAGTTATCCAGCCAAACCCTGATGTCATCCTGTATGTGTAGACAGAAGAGTGTAGAGAGTTGTCCAACCAAACCCTGGTGTCATCCTGTATTAGTAGACAGAAGAGTGGAGAGAGTTGTAAAGCTAAAACCCTCAGATCGGGTTAGAAATTAGAAATTTTCAGTAGCATTGATACCCGCTACCACAATACCAAAAATGGTGAACGGCTAAAACTATTCTATACTCAACACCTTGCGGCTTATGAAAAAGTTATTTTTTCAAATGTGAAATATGCTATTGCGTAGGATAGGGCTTTAAAGTAAAATTACCTGTTCTATTAGCTCCCATTTCGCGAGATATTTCACCTTTATGGTTCATGACATTGATTGACAGCAGGAAGACGTTATGACGTAACTTTCACGGATCTTGAAGCGAGCCGATTCGAAGTTCGCCGAGTTACAGTCGCACAGAGTTGTGGCAGTCTTCAATTTTTCCTTATAAGTGGTGATTAAAACAAAAAATGGTTCTGAATGGAGCCGTGAATAGGGAAGAAATAATGCAAAAAAAAACCCAAAAAAACAATCGAGCTAACCATTTGAACAAAAAGTCCATCGATGGCTTGCCGCCACTGATAAGAGCTCAATCGAGAGGGTCATACTTTACTGAAATTGGGGGAGGACGGGAAGTGGGAGTACCCACCAGAAAAAAATGTGTAAACGTTTCTCCGAAATGTTTGCTGCTCAAAATTAAAAACAACCAAAAATATTTATTAAACCCCAAAGCTTCAAAACTGACTTCGAGCCTTTTGGCTTGCATGGTAAACAAGACGCGAATTTAGGCAAATATATACACTCTTTTCTTTTAATCAGAACAAGTAACTTTCAGTTGAAGCTGGGCTGTTCTTAATACTTTTGGCGATTTCAGCCTCAATTTGTTTTTGAATTGTTCTTATTTCCTAATTTTCCAAATAATGAGTTATTTGCTGGGAACTAAAGAAATGCGTGTTTGTTATTTCTCACGAGTATGCCATAAATAGAGATTACTTCATGGAAAGGCGTACGGATTTTACTCACATCTCAACCAATCTGTGTTCAAGGATTCAATAAAACTCTCAGAATTGTCTGATCAGAGTTTCTTCCTGGTGACTGTTCTTCGCTTGTTCTCAATTTGAGGGCAATCTCAGCCTGGGTGTTCTTATAAAAATTGTTCTTATAAAAAAAAGCGTGTTGTGTGAGAAAACTATTTAAAGTGCACTTCGGAAACGCGTCTTCTGGTTTGTTCATATTTGTCGCTGAAACGCTTCTTACGTACATGCGACAACATCATGCACTGAAAGTTTCTTCTCAACGAGTTCTAGCTGTGTCGTCATAGATAATTAAAAAGCAAGTAGGTATGAGAGATTGAACTAAAAATTGCATAAAAAAATATTTTAACCACTCTGAGAATATAGGGAGCAACAAGTGTATTGTTTTACCAGTTTGCAGAATTTGAATTACGTTAACTCAATAAACTTTTCTCTTGCTCGCTTTGTGTGCGACCTATCGAGTTCGTTTCTATCTTCCGGGCCTGAAGAGGACAAAATGCTGCATAACCTTGAAGCAACCTTGGAAAAGAAAAAATAAATACTGAAGTTTCGACGCAGTATGATAAGATTTTATCTTTGTAATTTTTGTTTCATTCTTGTATCAGTATGAAGATATGAATACTTAATACAAAGAATGGAGTCAGCATAGAACATTTTCTATTTATAATACAAACTATAAGGATTTACACACTATTTTGAATGGTATTCGAGTTCCTATGGCGTACAGCATGGCAGGATTCCTGTTGCGGACGATAATACTGAAGGCAAAGTCGATTTCGTAGGCTAGCTAGCTAGCGATGGATGATTTTACCCATCGGCCATCTCGGCATGCAGACTCCACACCCGCTGTATTGCTTTTTGTATGTTATCAGACGATAAAGCTACTTATCAGTGTTTTCGTAAGTTAAATGAAACAGCCATGTTATCATGTTTTTTGACTTATTAGTTGAATTGTTGTTGAGTTGATAAGTTGTTAACGGTTGAAAAAAGCCTTTATTTTAAAAAGTTATTGAAAGATGAACACATAAGGATACAATTGCAACGATTGTATTTCGGCAATCAGCAATGTTGAATTGTTCCAGAATTTATATCAGTTACTATATGTAAATCATAAAAGTAGTTTTCAAAAGATAAACCCACTAATAAAAATGAATAAAACCTACAGTTTACTGCTACTTTACTTCATTACTGTAATTATTACACTTTTTTTTCAATGCAACTATATTGTTTTATTCGAACTGTTTTAAAGTTATGATTTGTTTCACATTGTAATATTGTTTGATTACTTTTATTAAACGATTTCATGTTTTATTTTTGTCCATTTTTTTCTATTGCCTTTACATTTATCGCAGCACTTTACTTTCAGTAGAAACCGCTAGTTTATATCAATATATTTTGACAAAGACTGGAGTCTGTGTATGACATTTTCTATTTATGATACAAACGAAATCCAAAAAGTTTTAAATATGACTTGGCTAACACGATCCAAAAACAAATGTTTTCTCTATGGTACAAATATAAAGCTGATCCAAGTTTTCCCACTTTAATTAACTCTTTAGACGCCATTTCCCTTTAAATGCAAACGCCAATATTCGACAGTGGCGCTCGTTCGTTTATTCACAATAGCTTTCATTACAACTAAAATATCAAAAGTTTTGTTGATGATTGGAAAACTCACACGTCTTCTCAACTTTGATAGCAATCTTGAATGCTTTCTTTTTGTCGTGAAATTTTCTCGGGTTAGGCGGATATTGTGAGTCAGCAATATCAAGGCGACATGATGATGAAAGATTCCTTAACTAAACTGCTTACTCTACCGTTTTGCTTTTAGTTACTTCCGAGAGTTGCCACGTAGTAAACAATACGGCATAGTTTAATCTCAGCCAAGTCTTTCCTATTAAAGTCGCGATAAGCTTTGACAATCCATCATTTTGTTGGTATAACTACCCAGGAAGACACTGCGTTGAGTCTTAACTATAAGCTGGTTTACGGTTAATTACTATTAAAAGGTGAGTAATGCAATCGATTTTAACGTTTTTAAAACTTAAAGCGCAGAGTTGATTTTTTTTAAAGTTATGTTCATACTTATTTCAAAATTTATCACAGGTTTTGCTCAGCTCCGGGAACTAGCTTAAGATTTACTGTGAATTACTGAAGAAGATATTAAGAAAAACATTTAGATTATTTATACAATTGTCGTGTTTTAAGAATTAACGACTGACTCTAAGCCAATTAAGGTAAACTTCTAAACAGCACCATTCACTGATTCAGTCGATCATGAATAGTATGTACACCGAGTATTTGTGCATACCTGACGGCAATTGTGGCACATAATCAGTTGTGAGACACCAGCTCTGCCAGAAATGCCGAGTTTGCAAGCCATTTTGTGAGAAAATCCGAGTACCCGAGACGAAAAAAAAACCAAAAAATACGAGACCTCAAGACATGACAAGAAAGATGACGAGGTATAGTTTGCCGAGAATTTCAATTTTTTAAGCGGCCATTCGCTAGTCCCTAAGCCAGCTACTCATCTACTGCTGGTGTAACGAAATTCTTGAACTGATTCAAGCATTTCTTTGCAATTCATGCACTTCAAAAACATAATTTTTGATACTTGCATAAATAAAATCTTATGTAAGATACAACAAGAACTTTTAAGGAAAAAATTATTGTTAAACAGTCTATTGCATCATTCGTTTCTTAATTAATATTGTCAGTGTTCATTTTAAGTTTAACTTTCTCCAAAATAGAATATTTGTACTAATTTTAAACGTACATGTAAACGTCACTAAGTGTGTGATTAATTATTTAAAATAACACACTGCATCGTGTTGCATACATCCAGAAAGTGCTCTTTAGGGGGGGGGGGTGGTTAAAGTGTCTGCGGATCGGAGGATTTGGCCAAAAATTTCGTTCGGATTGCGGATTTCAACAATAATTTGAGTGGATCTGCGGATCAAGAAAATCTGATGGACTCGGATTTTGGCAAAAATCTTGTGCGGATTACGGATTCGAAGCATAATTCTAGCCGAACTGCGGATCTCTCAATGGCTGAATCGACGGATTTGGCACTGAGATTGCGCGGATCGGTGGATCCTGTACCCCCTTTAACTACCCGAAAAACAACAGTGTGTTAAACTGATAGTTCGACTTCATGCGGTTAGTTTGAACTTCCCTCGGTTTATAACGTTGAAAACCATTTTGATTCGTACTCAGCTTTACTTAGACTATGAACTGAAAATTAACAGCAAATAAAAACTCTGACGAGCAGTGAGCCGCGTGTCCGCGGCAAAATTATAGAACCACGTGCGTTACTATTGAACTGTAGGCCAAAAAAATCTCGAGGATCGAGTGAAAAATAAGGTAATGTAACAATAGACAAAAAAACAACAGCCAATCACATCGCGGAAATTTCTTGTGATGTCATGGCTTTCCTAGCTTCCATCCATGTGACCTCGAGAGCAGTGAGCCTTGTGGAACTTGCTCGATTTTCCATTGTTTTCTGTGCGCATCGAGGCTTTGGTAGTCAATGGTCTAGTTTTATTCAAATAAATATATAGTGCCTTTCAATCGAGCTGTTTCTTCAATAAATCAAACTGAAAGCATCATGGAAGCAAATGTGTCGAAAAGTTTCCTAAATGGTTACGCATATGCGCAAGACATTTTGTCCCCCAATCTATATAAGAAAATATTATTACGAGTGTTATAAAATTGAAGGTAAATTTTAATGTTTAAAGTTAAGTTATCTTAATTAACCTAGCTAGATGCGATTTATAACAAAACAGTTGTTCGATTCGGCGTTCTTTCTTTTAAGACTTAAAAGTCTTGGGCCACAGGCTAATCACCCTCACTGTGTCTTTCTGTTCAGTTGAGCTTTCTTGCGAGTTGTCAGTGAAGCCTTCTGTAACGTTCGGCGACGGTCTGCGATCACGATCGGCAACGGTCTGCCTTATGTCCTCGACATATGTAAACACTCAAAACATTTGTCTGCGACACAATTGATCTGAATATTCGGGAGTCAGAGTTGAACTCGACTCTACTTTCCCAACAATTACGACCGCGCCAACAAAGAAAGATTTTAATGGGAACACATGTCTGGGACGGTCTGTGACAGTCGCCGACATACCATTGTTCCTCTTCAATCACGTGTAAGAAACTGTCCAATGAGAACTACTGAAAAAATACTCTCTATCGTGGTGCTTTAATTCTTGAAATAGAGTGTGAATTTGAACGCGTTCTCGTATTTCCCTGATCCAGAACTTGTGTCTTCTTTTCGACTTTTTTCCTCTTTGCCGTCGTTTTATATAACTCAAAAGGAGGGCAGCTTGAAATCTTGAAAACTTATCAATTGGGTCCGGAGCATTCTTTCCCGGGATATTTTAAAAATTAGATTTTTTGAGACTAAAATGTAAAAAAGGCATGACAGGGAAAAACAACCTTAAAAACATGGTTATTATTAAAAGTTTTAATCTTCCAAATCAATTTAGGAAAAAAAGAGGATGATGTTGCTTTTTCAAATAAGGGGTCAACAAAAAAGTAGACCTTCGTCGCCTATGGGGTGGAGGGGGGTGCGAAGGCACCCACCACACCCCTTTCCCTACAGGCCTGTATTTGGATGATGCATCACGTGGGTATTATGCTAACATTCATCCATTAATATTCCTTACAGATTGGACCAATTATGCGTGCAATCGTACTGATAGCTTTAGTGGCTTGCTGCTTCTTATTGCTATGGTAAGAGGTTGTTGAAGTGAGTCAGTTATATTACAGTTGACACGTTTATGTCCCCAAACTCGAGAGTTAAATAAAAACACAATATATGTAGAGTTAAGTTTATGATCAACTTAAAAAGTCGGAATAATTTTTTTTCGCCGTAAGAAGTTGTTAAGCTGCTGGCATTTCGAGCTTTAGCCGTTCGTCAGAGCAAACATGTCAAATGAATCCACCCCATTATCTATAATTCACTTTTAATCACTCTAACAACCGTTGTTAGAAATGAGCTTTTGTCCAGAATTAGAGCCTTGGTCATAGATAGAGGCGAGTATCAGTTCACATGACTAGAACTTGCTAGTCATACCCATATAAAGGCAGTGGTGTACATATTGTTCCTGTTCTTAACAGTAACTCATAGCTACTGAAGTACTATTCACGCCCCAGTTTCAGTAAAGTCTATGTTCCCTTGCTGGAGTGAAAAACAACTTGTTTGTTAAGTTTTTAAGCTGCTCACAGACTCCATGTGTTTAAACAATATGGGCTTTAACTTTGCGTTTGCCTTTTCCCTTGTTTCAGGTACCCAAGGCTAAAGGTTTTTTACGTAAGGCAATCTGCTTATACAAACGTTCTTTGTCTCTGTTCTCTTACCACGTACGAACATCTGCTAACTATGCCCTCCAGCTTCACAACTGACCAATCAAAGCGAAGCTTCTTTGTTAGGATATTAATGCATCGAAACGCCAATTCAGTCTATGTAGCCTGCCTAGCTAGCGCAAGGTGGACATGTTAACACAGTGTTTAACAACTATGCCAAGAGCGTGCGTTACTTGGATATGAGATGATAAATAGCCAAACAGGCGCGTAGTTTTATGAAATTTTCAAATTTAGACCATACAGCGATTTGATTAGTTCACTCAATCTTGGTTATCAATCCATATTTAAAGTCTCTATGAAGCTTAATTTTTTACTTTTTAGATTAAAACTGTTTTTATCTATGAAATCAAAACTTGAATAACCAAAGAAAATTTTTACGTCTAGGTATGCTTTTTAATTAAAAAAAGATTGGAAAGTAATTTTTGACCGAGCAGGCCGGGGACTGGTAACCTGAGACGTAGCAGCAGTGAGTTGTGTGGATTTTGTTTTAAAAAATTCATTTCTGTTAAAAAAGACTAGAATTTTTTCTATTTAAAACAATTTCAAGTGAATAATTTATTGATTAAAGTTATAACATCATGACTATTGTAGCAAGAATCCAATGTTATGAGATAAAAAAGATTGTCTCTGCCTCATGCCCCTGCTATGCCATATGCCTCCTGCTACGTCAGCATTGGACGTTTTAAGCCTGAAAATCGTAACAGGAACAGCGATAAAATGTTTTATTTTCGAAAATTTCTATTTTTAAAGGGTTTTACTTTTCATCTGGAAATTAAAAAATAACCTTTATAGGGACTTTAAGTTTAGAAGATATTGTCCGTGTTCCTTACTCTTTTTGAAACAGGCGGGATTCAAAATATTTTCTCGTGCTCTCCCAACAATCCCAAGTGTTTCCAAAGGAGCATGGAAACAAAGAAAATATCTTCTAAAGCTTTTATAAAGTAATAACAACTGATGACGTCATTCATGATTTATATCAAGATTTAGAAAACGGTTCTCGGCCAACAGAGCGCGTGTTTTACTGAATTTATTTTATAAACTGAATTAGACCATATATACAAAGAAACTGACTATGTAATGTTGCAAAGCTAAAATATGGTTCTAGATAAATGTTAGCTGTTATCTTCAAGTACCAATTGGTTTTGAAAACTCAAGAAGGAGTTAACAAAACAATTAATCCATCCGCGCTTGTTGGATATGTCGGTGGCGCAGTGGCTGAGTAATTCGAGAGTTCGAGTCCCGGCCAGACCACTAGGTTGTATCCTTGAACGAGACATTTTACCTGACTTTGTTCCAGTCGACTCAGCTTTATAAATGAGTACCAGTTCTGCTGGGGCTAACCTGTGATGGATTAGTATCCTCTCCTGGGGGAGTCAAAGACTCTCATCCACCTAACACTACATAAACCGGAGATAAGCGCCGGCCCAATGAACTACTAAGGACTGAGAAAGTATTTATATTTACCTTGGTGGATATGAGGTGATTTAAAGCCAAACCGGCGTTACGCGCCTCTTTGGTTAGTTATCATTACAAATCCAACGTGCCCTCTTGAATAACCGCCATCGCGCGCTTCCTGATAACAAAAAACTAAGACTGTTTGTTTTGCTAGTTCAAAATGTTGACAATTGCTGTACACTGCAACATACAGCTCTACATTCTTGAAATGTTTTCTACCCTGATATATGTATTGCAACACCTTTCAGCTCCTACAAGGTGCCCGACCTGTTTGGTCAAACCCTGCTCTCTTTGCAAGTATGGTGAGCAATGCACACGTGACAGATGTCTGTATAATCGCAGATGTGGTGACTAAAGTGCTGAGTCTCCTGTAGCTTCTGTTTAGTGCCTATCGTTTGTTTTCTTGATTTCATTTTTTTGTTAGTTACCCTTTAATGCCTCTGTTTTAGCTAGCACAGAAAACGTCTAGTGTTCCCTTTTCGTGTTCAAGGTTTACCGCTGATAAGTCTGGAACTGAAGTAAGATATTCACAAATTTCAGCGTAGAGGAACTGAACTTTGAAATGAAACAATACTCTGAGTTTGAGTACGAAACTTAAAAATAACCTGTCTTGGGGACTTTTCCGACATTCATCCCTAACCTACCCAGTTTTAACCCCGAAGTACCTCTCCTCCCCTCGTCGTGCACAGATTAACTATTTTTAAGGACAGAGTAATCTTGTTTCTACAATTTTTTGACTTAATATCAGTTTATAGTGTGCTTTCTTCACAGTACCAAAAATACCAGCTCCGTGCAAAAAGACGTGCAGCACAAATCCCTGAAATTTACCCTCAATATTCTTATAAATAATTAGTACTTTCAGTTATTTGTATTTTATCTTATCTCTTTTAACCATCTCCCATTGATTGTAACTTCCGTCCGTTACTTTTTGAAAAAACGTATATATAGCTGTAACATGAATTGTCCTATTAAATCTGATGAAGACTGGTAATGGCCAGTCGAAATATTGTACGTGCATCTCCGCTACTCTTCACGTTGTAAGATCAGTCTTTGCAAGTCTTTTGACAACATATTAATTCTTATAAAGTATACTCTTGTAAAAATTAAGACTGTAGAGTTGTGTCATCTTCGCGCGTTAACTCTCTAACGTTGGCCTTATACTTTATTTGTTGTCTCCACAGTACCAAAAATACCAGTTCCGTGCAATAAGGCGTGCAACACAAATCCCTGCAGCTTCACTCTGTGCCCCGTGGGCACAACATGTCGAGTGAACCGCTGCACTTGTCGGGCAACATGCGATCCAAGCGCAAAAGTTTGCCCGACTTGCCTCGTTAATCCGTGCAACCTTTGCAAGTATGGCGAACGATGCACCAACGACAAGTGAATTTGTAATCGTAGATGTGGTAAGTAAAGGGCTTAAATTAACCCCCAGTTTGTATGGGATGGGGTGGGTATAGGGGGTTGGGGGTACTGACCCGAAGTCATAAGGTATTGTGGTGCCGCCGAAGTTCTAAAACCCTGACCTTGCATGTTTATGATAATTATTACGTTATAAATTTCTACACCCTGTTTATGTTCCTTGTCTAAAATCACCTCCTTTTTATAGTCTATTATGTTATAAAGCATCAGAACTACTACCCTTTTTCTGCCGGATAACTTCAGGAGCGGACGTATGAAATAATTTTTAAAAAAAAAACGGTAGACAAGACAAGACAAGATGTTTAATAGGTCCTTGTACTTAAGGTACATAGGTTACAATCCTAACAACTTTTTAGTTGTGAAAATGAGAACAACGTACGTACCCATTTGCTGTATCTATCGATTTTTAATCAATTATTTATTCCTCGGGGAGAATCACGGTTTAGTAGGAAGGGGGTCACTTCCCCCGTATAGCTCCCCACTTCCCCCCCCTACCCGGGATGCTCAACTATATTATATCACTGTTTGATGCATTAGCAACCACTCTTGACCATTAAAAAGCCAAGACAAGAGAGCGAAGGATCAAAAATGCTTAACATGTTTAATTTGTTAATTAACTTGCGCAAAATATCATGTTATAAAGGATACTGCCAGGAATGAGTTCAGAACGCGCTGAATTTTTACCAATACGAATGGTTGCCTTCTCCCTAAAATTATTAATTACCTAGGCTATTTTGAATGCTGTAATACTGGAATTGATGAAGCTTAAAAAAATACAGATGCATATCATGCTAAAATCAATGACAGATCTTTTTGGCCCATTAATCAAGCGACCGGCAGAATTTCAGCGTACACAACCCATAAGTCGACGTGATGTTTTCACTTAGATTTTTAAGGTATAATGATTTAATGTAGTTTTTTTTGTGTCCGAGAGAGATCAGTTATATACTTCACCGAGCGTCACAGCTACTCTGAGGACGAGTTACTTACTGCACCTTATATACCAATAACCCCCTCCCCCTCTATACCAGAATTTATAACGGTGTACAATATGCTATGTATTGAATAATGCATTTTGTATATCTTACGGGCTATCCTTATACTTTTGAAAAATGCAAAAATCTACGGAAAAAAGGTCAGATAATTTTAATTAAAATGGTCCAAAAAAATTAACTTTCGAACATTAAAATTTCGAAAAATTTTCAAATTTGCTTAATCTTGATTTTTACTTATAATGACTACAAAATTTGAATTTTAGTGTGGTCAGGAACTTGTTTTTTAATAGATTTTAAAAAAGCTTTGCAACTCAGGTTCATTGTCTTCTAATACGATGACAGATGCCTGGAAGTCGTCAAGTTCCTCTTCTGGGTTTGTCAGCCTTATCTTTTGAATCAAACTGTTTCACTATACCCGTCACCAGCCAGTTTAGTTTCATTGGTAAGCATTTAAAATGCCGTTCGTCCGAATTTACGGGTGAAATGTCTGAAAGTTTTCTGTTCGAAATTTAATGTGGGAGAGTTTAAGGCCCGAATATTCGTAGTTAAAGTAGTCTACGTAAACTGAAAAGTACCTTTAATTTGCAGCATCTGTAGAGAGATTATTTAAAGGTGAATTTATTTTACTTCTATACACTCTTTTTTTTATAAGAATATTGTTTTTCGGACGAGACTGGATATCCTTAGTTTTTGGCCGATTTTAGGCTGAAAATATTCTTACCGTACGAATATAATATTCTTAGTTTAGGGAATCTTGGTGACATGGATTTTTGTTTTTAAAATGACGGTGTTTTCAAATAGCAGGTAGTCCGAACTAAACTTTCGGTGGATGAAATATGAAATGGGTAAACATGCAAGAAAGTGAGCAGAGCCACTGGGCTGGGTTGTTCAAAGGCTGTTTAACTTTAACCGTTAACTTTAACACTGGTGTAAGCCAAAAATCAAGCAGAATTTTTGCTCTAAGGAAAGGCTTACGGTTCTATAAAATACTGTTAAGATTTTCTACGGAAAAACTTATCAATTCCAAAATTACAGCTCACGTTAGTCTCTGTACGGCTGGGAACAAGAATGTAGGTTCAAAATGTTCACCCTGAATTAGCGCTAATCGGCCTTTGAACAAATGGGCCCAGGTCATACAAAAAACAAAAGTTTTCTCAAAAACTATTGACGACATTAAAGAGTGTACAGTGATTTAGAAGGAAGCGCCCAGCTTGGTAACCGCACAAATGACCAAAGGCAACCCGACTCTGCGAGATTAGGATTGCTTTCTCCTTACGTCAAAGGCAATTATTTAAACTATATGCCACCACACCGTCATTGTACTATCACTCTTAATGAATCATCACAGGAAATCAAAACAGCACAATCTGTATTGGTTTTCTTGGGCTTCCTTGCCACATTATGTACTAGTTTTGTGAGGTACATATAAGGTATAACTATATTTGTAATGTGGTGAAAAAAATAAAACTGAACTGATTAACAAAGAATCTAGATTCACCCTAGTTAAAAAGCTAAAAGCCTGATAGGTGCAGCTTGCAAGTTCCAATCGATGGAACAAGGTCTTTTTACTGATGTCTGCTTGTAGAACTCAGTTGCTGGCAGTGTTTTCTGACAAAAGCATTTGAGCAAATTAAGTTGGTAAACAAAACAAAATTAAAGCCAGCAGAGCAACTCATCCTTCATCAAACTAGTTTTAACTTTGAACAGACAGATCGAAGGCAAATCCGCCCGTCTGTTGTATTTAGAGTTAGGCCATGTTTTAAAGATCAACGGAGTTTCCGGTTCTAAGAAGCCAAGCTAAGCTCAATTTAATAACCTAACAAAGTGTTCTTAATTGATGCCTACGGATAAAAGTCCAGGAGTGTCTTGAATGAATACGTATTTCACTGTCAGACGCTGGTTGTTACACATGCAGGAGAAAAGGGTGCGAAATCTGGCGTATAAAAACTAGTGTTGAAAGAAAGGTTTCAATTATCCATTAACCTATAAGCGAAAGCTGGCTCGTGACCCATTTGACCTTTGGTATTTTGGACGTTCTGCAATTAAAGCTGATAAGTTTTTTAATTGTTACATCGCGACAAACGATAAGAACGCAGAACAGCTAAAGAAGAAGTCCGCACACATTGACAAGCATTCAAGCACAGCTGAACGGGCCTGTAAGTAATTGTCTTTTGTATAATTCAATCGGTTTTTCGGTGTTTATCGAGTACAGGAAACTGACCAAAACCCAGCAAACTTTAAAATCTAAAGAATTTGTAGGTTACCCTCGTTCAAACAAGGCTGAAAGTATAGCTCGTCGCCATGTTATCGTGTAAAAAGATACCTCAACCAAATTCACATCATTGTCGCTCGCTTTTGTCTGTCGGGCTTCTCCTCGTTTGCCGTGTTCTGTATCGACACAAAACCGCGTCTCACTGGAGGAAGTTAGCAATTTTATAAGTCTAACTCAGAGTGAGAGCCAGGATAATTCAAGAAAGGAAATGAGACAATGACTTAAGGGCAAGTTCACTCTGGGTGTTACCATCAAGGTTTATTTAGCACAGGCATCAAAATATTTTAGCCCCCGCCTCGCTCAGCTATTTATCGTGAATGTTAGAGCAGACCACGCCTGTTCGTTCTTAACCAACTTTGTGCTCTTGCAATGCCATAAATAACTGAACATTGCGTGTTCATTGGCTGTTAGTTAAAGTTACACGAATTTCTGGTCACGGAGTTTGCCCGTATAAATGCTGAGACTTTTTGTTCTACAGACTACATAAAAATACAGCTTTCCGAGGTCAATACGCTGCTTCGAGTAACCGTCTCAAGGTCGCGAAGTGAAGATGAATTTGCTTGTCTTTAGTATTTTGCTGGCCTTGGTGTTCCAAGACGCGTGGCCAGTTGAGGCTGCAAGCGTTACTGAGAAAGAGTTCCTCGAGTTGTTTGAAGGTAAGATGGCGTTTAGCTGTATCTGCTGGTTTATGAAATGTAAGAACTGAAGAACTTTCAGGCTGAAAATTTTCAATACCGATTTCTGAATTGCGTTTGGATATATGTAAAAATATGATCCTTCTCACCTTTGTTATCAATATAAACCCTTGGTAAAGATCAGATACAATTAGCACGTTTTTAACTCATTTTCCAAGTTCTGTCTTAAACATTCAAGCGAGCTGAGGCGTATTTTGGTTAGAAGTAAATTCAAAAGGGAAAATTAAATGTCAGTGGCAATAATTGTTTAGCCGGTTATCTCAAGTGTGTTGATTTGCACCATTGTCGCACATCATAAGATCTAGAAAACAGTGGTTGTATTCTTAAATTAAAATAATCTGTAAATCTCAAACATCAACAAAACATTAAATTACTTTGTTTAATGAAGGAAAAGATGGTAAACAAAGTGATTACGACAAATTAACATTCTACGTGTCTATATTAGGGTAATTCCATGGTTGGACTTTGAGAATGTCTCAAGAATTGATCAATAATCAAACCATATAGCGATAAATTACTTTTTGATGTCTGAGAAAATGTAGTCATTGCCTTTAAGAATTCAGGCATGTTTTAAAGTCTTTCGATAAAACAATTCAAACTTTGTTATTATCTGGCACTCGTATTAAAAGTTGGAAAATATTCTTTCGCTAAGTTCTTTTTGCAAACACCCATTGTTATGTCTTGTTATGTTTTGTTAAAACATTTTTAAGAACTAACACACTACGAATTTAATTTTAAAACAAGGCCAATGTACAATATAACGACATATTTTTCTTATCGAGTAACAAGCAAAGTAACTAAAGAGATAGTTAGAACTAATGCGTCTTACTATTAAATAAACAAAACTTGTGTGTGCTGGTATGTGGGTCTGTCTTTCTGTCTGTCGACTGTCTGTCTGTGTGCTTGTCTATCTGTCTGTCTGCCTGTCAATTATCAAACGTATGCTCTTTACAGCATATCACGTATAATGATGTTAATCTTTTCCAATTTTTTTTCTTGTTTTGCTTTCATTTTTTCTTTACTTTTGGCTAATGACATTATGCATTCTACCAAGTAATTTTCGTCGATGATTTTTGTTAGACTTAACGACGAATGACGATGAGCCCCGCAAAAAACCAGCAAAAAGTTTTACAAAAGTTGATCAGCCGAGCATGAAGGACCTGCCACCACTACCGCCTTCGTTTTTGAGTAAGAAGCAAAAAACATCTATTATATTTTATTATATCATATCATATCATATCATATCATATCAGATCATATCATATCCTCTCATATCATATTATATCATATCATATCATATCATATTATATTATATTATATTATATTATACTATATTGCTCTTATTTCAGATTTTAGGATAAGATGTGAAGCTATTATGTCTGCATCATGTTCTTGCATTTAAGCTACTTCGCGAAATCGGAATATGTTCTAATTTATTCTAGTAAATACCCTTGTTTCAAAAAAGTTTGAATACGTATCTAGTTTTCCAAGATCATACTATTGTTTGTGGATCGTGACATGCGCACACTGTATCAGCGCGCTTACATATTAGCCTGCGAGCCGGTTCTCCTGAGGCTTGGAAGCGGCTCAATTGGGCCGGCACTTATCTCCGGTTTCCGTAGTGTTAAGCAGATGACACTTTTTGACTCCCCCTGTACTGGACACAGATCCATCGCAGGTTAGCCCCCAGCAGAAGCTGGTACTCATTTATACAGCTTAGTCGATTGGAAGAAGTCGCAGGTAAAGTGTCTTGCCCAGGGACACAACATAATGGTAACCGACTAATCTATATAGATACTGTACACTCCCTAAATGCTGACCGCTCCCTTTCCCCAAGTATTGACATTGTCATGCATGTGGAAGGATTTTGAACATCTGAAAACTTTGCGGCGCATGATTACATCGTTGGCCTATTTCAACTGATATCATTCGTTTAAAAACTTTCTTAAAGAAAGTGTCAATATGATTCGATCAAGGTTAAAAGATGGATCATTCTATATGGTAGGGGAAGGTTGGAAGAAACCTCCAGAGCTGTCCTTTTTTGTCAGACTAAAACCCGTTTTACTCCAACCTACCCTTTTTACTTTATACCCCCTCCCCCTCCCCCTCCACCGTAAATAGATAGTCCGTCCTTAACTCAAAGACTTTACCCTGTAGCCCTCTCTCCTTCCTTCCAGACCATTGCTTTTTTGAGGGGAAAATGTACAAAGCGAACGAGAGGTTTGTTGACCAAGGTTGCCGGGGATACTGTCGCTGTCACCGATTCGGTGGTATTTCCTGTGTCTCCCTTTGCCCGACCTCCTGGGTTGAATGCGCTAAGGGGGAAAAGTCAGAGGATTATGATCAACCAATAGGAGATGGAAAATGCTCCTGTCGCCGCAAGCGATGCGTGAAAGTTGACGTTGGCATTTGGTAAGTGAGTCATGGAAGCTGTTAACCGGGGACTGTAACTCGCCTTGATTGGCCAGTGTTTTTTGACTTTTGATTTTAATCTGCTCTGGATAATTTTTTCAATTTTTTGAACGAGTTTATTTCTTGTAAAATTTGTATTCCTGGTATTTCTTTGGGGATGAAAAAAATCCATGGAATTATCAAAGGAATTTTTCGGCTCCAACCTCCATACTCTCTTCCTCCCCTTCACCATCCCCCCTGGTACTCCTTTTGTCACCCCCTCCCCCCCTCCTGGTATGCCCTTCACCCTCCCATCATATACATAGATCTTTATTCAAGTTTTTTCTCAGATATTACATAAGGGCTTGAACCTTTGATCTTTCTCACTGTAAACCTGCACTCTGAACACAAAGGATTTGATGCAAACTTAGCCCATATTTGTTGTTATTATGACTTAGTTTGTCCCAGACTCCCAAGGCTAATTTTTTATTCAACTCAAACCACTACAAAAAGATTATAGATTTTGAAAATTTCAAACTGGTTCAAAACATTTAAACCAGAGGTTAGAATTAAACTAGAACTTATACTTCTGTTCCGTAATGTCGCCGTCTTTTTTTTCCACTTCTTTTACAAATCTATTGTATTGTAAATAGCGTCCTCACACTACCGGCCTAGACTAGCTTGCAGGAAGATAATAATAAACTGTTGTTGTTTTCCTCATGTCTCTTCCGATATCTCCGTCCATGATTTGAATCTACAAAATCCCTATGCTTAAAACACAGATGAGATGAAGGAGTTTGAGTTTTATTTTTTCCTCAAAGATTTGTAATTTTAAAGAGATTTTTTAAATTGGTTATTTTTTGGGAAGTTTAAAAATTAATTTTGAAGTTAATATTTGATGTAAATTCGCCAAACCGTTCTCAAACCAAAGC
>JAOBRD020405232.1:0-19294 GCA_027575215.2 Hydrozoanthus sils
ATCTATAACAAACGCACAACCTAAATCCAAGATGGCGTCCATTTTTGGAAACATACTAACGAACGCAGTTATGAGATTATTTTTATACGACGTAACATAATGAAGCAAGTGAAGAGACTTCGACATCATAAACTTTTGGAGCCTTGCTTGAGAAGTTTGTAATACGTTTTTAGACTATTTGTCACCCATTCGTCCCAATTTACATAAAAGCCAGAAACTACAGGTTTCCCCTAGATTTGCTTCTGAGCGTTTAGTCACACAATGGAACATTAGATGAACCACAAAATGAAAACCCTAATTTTCCATCAAAATGAAGAAACTTCTGATATTTTTATCAGAAAAAATAAATTATGGGGATGCTTTTAATTGGTTGAAGAAAATCATGCAACCGTCTCATGAAAATTGTTTCCATCATATGGTAAATAGTATAGGAGTTGGGTTGGTTTTAGCGAAGTTTTGAAAAACTGCGCTAGAACCCCCAATTCCTATACTACTGCTTCGCACAGTTTAACTTTATCTAGTCTTATCTAGCCGTTTCTTTTGCTAGTTTACTGTTGATGGCTGTCGTAAACATACAAGACCAACCTGTGTTCCAATAAACCATTCTAAGAACTGAATTTCGGGTTTGGTAGGAACAACGTTTTCTTTCTTTTGTACGGTGTCTAAAACAATTCTCACTACAAGCACATTCACACGCTTTTTTTTTATAAGAACCAGGAAATTTGGCAGAGGCTCAATGTTCTTAATTTTTTGGTCACTTGAGAGACTAAAATCGTTTTTATTTCTATGTGTGGTTTAAATACATTTTAAAAAACTGATGTAGTAAATGTATTGGAAAGCGAATTGCCTAACGGGTGTACATGTATTTTTAATCAATTCATCCTCGCGCATTTCAGTATCATGGGTTCGCTGAGACATTTTCTTGAGACGATTTCTAGCGACTGTCTTAGGATTGAAGCAAAGCCTCCCAAACGTAAAATTCGACTTTTTTTATGCATCTACGAACTTTAGTATGACCGACTTCATGTACTCAGTGTCAGTTTATACGTAAATGACAACTACCGTTTAATTATAAGAGAATGTATATGGGAAATTCTTTTGAATCTCTAAATACATGCAAAATACTAATATTAGTTTGGAATAAACTTCACTTACCTCTTTGTGTGTTGTCTTCTAGTATTTTGTTCCGGTTTTTTTGCCATTTTGAGGCCGTTTGGTAGATATAATCGAATACGTGTTGTGACCGTGTGTGTTCTACCAAACGGCCTCAAAATGGCACAAAAACCAGAACAAAACACATAAAGACAACACATAAGAGGTAAGTGAAGTTTATTTCAAGCTAATGACATCTACCGTATAAGAGAATGCATGGGAAATTCTTTTGAATCTCTAAATACGTGCAAAATACTAATTAGTTTGAAATAAAGGTAAGTGAAGTTTATTTCAAACTAATTAGTATTAATATTTTGCACGTATTTAGAGATTCAAAGGAATTTCCCATACATTCTCTTATACGGTAGATGTCGTTTACGTACAAGCAACACTAAATACATGAAGTCGGGCATAATAAGGTTCGTAGATGCATAAAAAAGTCGAATTTTACGTTTGGGAAGCCTGTGGCCGAAGCTGCAAATCTAGACTGCAAAACAGTCTCTTCTTTCGCCGGGAGACCAAAAATCCAAGCGCGGTCATTAAATGGGAGACTGGGAAGAGGAAATGGATGCGCGGACAGGAGCAAAAAGGAATGGGGCGAGGGGCAGAAAAAGGGACTGTCGCCTCTTCATACTTCAAATCCGTTCTGGAATTTTTCGTTCCTCAGGAAACGCAAAGTTCCCATTGGTCAGTTTTCTGTGACAGCCCTGCCTACCCTTGCATTAAATGGGTTTTGTCGGCGAAAGTAAAATTACAGTCTAGTCGGAATAACGAGTGATGTGCAAATTTTGTTTACGGGTTTCAATAAATAAAAAATGGATTTTATACTTGATAGAGTATCTGCAATAGTTTTAAAAGGCGAACAAAAGGAGGCCATTTCTGTCTTATTAAGGGGAGAAGATGTGTTCGCGGTGCTCCCAACTGGGTTCGGTAAAAGTTTAATTTATTTACAGGCTTTAGCAAAGTGCAAGTGCGACTTCTGATCTTTGTGCTCTTGTGTTAGGTAGGTTGCTATAATCACTTGTAAAATGAGAATTGAGCCTCAAGTTGTTCCTGTCTTATTCTTATTTCAATGCGTGGTTTAAACAGAGGTAAAACAAAGCCTAAGGTAAGTTGCTTGGCGGTTGTGTTTTGATCAATTCCTCCCCGCGAATTTCACCGTTTTCACTGTAAATAATGAAATAAAGGAACTTTTACCTGCCTTAAGTGTTACTTTGTGTCTTTCTTGCTCTGCGGTGACGATTTCAAGCCATTTCGACAATTTTCAGTCCCTCAGCTTTCCTCCTCTATAGAGAAAGACAAGGATGGACACAAATCCACCGCCATCGAGCTGACCCACACTCGATCGTTGCAACATTTTTGCTCATAAATCGCGTTCCCTCGCTTTTAAACTCCACACAACCAAAGGTAGATAGATTTCCAAACGTTTGAAACGCTGTAAGTCCGCAGAGCTTCTGTTGTTGAGGCTACGGGCCAGCTAGAAAATCGAAGATGCTGCCATTAAAAACGGTTTGATTATGTTGAAAATTTAGAACAATCGTTTTGATTTCTTCCCCACAGGGGCTGAGTGAATCCATGTGAATTTGGTCGGTCGGGTCTCCCCGCGGGTTAATTTTTGACTGGTGTCCAGGCCGTTCGAGCAATAACGGTTTTTTTGCTGTCCATCTTTTCCCAGTCATCTAATCAAACAGTTTTTTAATGGCAGCATCTTCGATTTTCTAGCTGGCCCGTAGCCTCGACAACGGAAGCTCTGCGGACTTCAGCGTTTCGTCTTTAGACTTATTAAAGTTATAAAGCTTGTTCTTCTGGTATAAAAACAACGAAATGTCTGTTTTTTATAGCTTCCAAATTTGCTATACTATTATTCAATCCCATGGCGCAAAGATTAAACTCGATGGAAAACTATGCCTTTTAACACCTTCAGAAGTCGCACTTGCACTTCGCTTTTTAATTTTAGCCTCGACAAACAACTTGTAAATTAAACTTTTACCCAACCCAGTTGGGAGCACTGCGAACACATCTTCTCCCGTTAATAAGACAGAAATTGCCTCCTTTTATTCGCTTTTTAAAACTATTGCAGATTGTTTATTTGAAGCTGTCGCATCTAAGTCCATTTTTCATAAATCGAAACCCGTAAACAAAATTACGCTACTCGTTATTCCGACTAGACTGTAATTTTACTTTCGCCGACAAAACTCCATTTAATGCAGGGTAGGCGGGGCTGTCACAGAAAACTGACCAATGGGAATTTTGCGTTTCCTGAAGAACGAAAAATTCCAGAACAGATTTGAAGTATGAAGAGGCGACAGTCCCTTCTTTCTGCCCCTCGCCCCATTCCTTTTTGCTCCTGTCCGCGCATCCATTTCCTCTTCCCAGTCTCCCATTTAATGACCGCGCTTGGATTTTTGGTCTCCCGGCGAAAGAAGGGACTGTTTTGCAGTTGTGTTTAATGCGCTTGCGCATAAAACGCTATGCTATAAAACCAGAAAGTGTAACAATAGAAAGTGTTCACGTCCCTTGGAAGTGACGAACTTTTCTCGAATATTATTTCGTGCTGTTGTCGACTTTCCGTGACGGCGATTGAGGCGCCGAACAACCAAACCCGTAAAATTGTTGATCAGCCAAATCGTTTCCACGGCTTATTGTTTTGAAATTTTGAAACTAAGAGCTGTATTACTGGAAATTTGGTAAAGCCAGTGAAATCAGTTGCGTTTTTTTTGACGCGATGCTATCAGTCTCGTCCACAGCTACTGAAGTGTAACGACTGCACAGAATCCTTGAAAATGTTGTAAGTTTCAAGGCACGTTCTTTTAAATGTATTGGCACGAATATTTCATAATTTGTCGTGATTTGAGCCTCTTTTAGATAAAAAATAAGAATAGGATAATCTACGAGTCGATATAGCTCTCATATTTAGCATTTGAGCAGATTTTACTTGGAGAATCAGTACAGCTGTTTACAAGTTTCACAATTGTGTTTACACATCTATTATGAAGCATTTTCTTGCAATGAAATTTTTGTTTTCGAGTTTAGGCCTTCTTAACTTGCAAAATCGATTTATACGCTGAAGCCTGACCTTTCGTTTTACTTTCATGCATATTGTAAGTGTTGTTTCAAACGAACTTCTTCGACATCTCGATATTTTCAGAAGAAACAGTTCCATGTTCGTGGTGAGTGCAGGGAGAGTTGCGTTACACTGACGTACCGTGCAACACGAAAACGTCGCCAGGATCACAGTCTCGCTATGCTATATTTCGGTTGTTAAGAATAGCGGAACCGTTTCCTTTTTTCCCCTTCTAGTTCCTTTTCATTCAAATTGTCCAAAATTTAAGACTAACTCGATCAAGATCAGCCATTCTATTCAGTTAGTCACATTAAACACATGTACGCATCGCGGACCTATTTTTTATTGTCTGTTGTAAAGTTAAAGGTCGAAGCCTGATAAAGTTTAAAAAAAATCGGCCATCCAGCCCGAGCCTTAGCTTGTTCTTAAACTGTTCTTAAATTTTGGCCAATCTGAGCTTCGTTGTTCTTATAAAGTTGTTCTTATAAAAAGCGTTTGTATATATATCAAACTTTAACCACGCAATGCACAGCGAGAAAGAATTCTGTAAACATAAGTCAAGCCATATGTAAACTAAACTTAACATTTTAGTGGCATTGGGTAAAGAGCGAAGCTTTAATTTCTTAAAAAGTGCATTTATGTGATGCACTAAATATTAGTACGGACAGGGTCCATATATGGAAGCTTTGAATGCAATTTAGGCATTTGACACGTCACGCCAGTCCGAATGTTTAACGACCAGGGGCATTACTCGCCTTCGCGTAAAAGCTTTCGGAGATGTACTCTTAAATACGACTCGGCTGGTGATTAGGTCAAGAAGAAGACACATCACTCAGGAATGAAGACAAACCAAAAGAAACGTTTTTGACACGATTTCGAACAACTTAATTGATAAATTAAAATAATAAGATTAATGCTGCACATTATCACTGTCAGGTTCAATCACGCAGCTCTTTTTAGTCGTGCGTATAAAATATAAGGTGATTTTGCACATAACATCGCAATCAAAAACCACAAACTACAATACGTTCAAAACTCACGTGGATTACAGACACTAGAGAGGCAATGATAACCGGCAGTTCTAAAGCGATTGATCGGAAAAACGCTTTCTATAACAAGCTTACATCAAAGTGACTATTGTCAGGAAGGGCAGTTTTCGAACGCCCTATAAAGCTACGACTTCTATTTGCTATCCAGCCATTTTACCTTAATAAATATAATTCGTCGAGTTTTTTCACAAATTGTAACTGGAGTACGTGTTCAGATTCAAGAGGAAAATGTTTGAAGCGATCTTTGACAGCTTATAATATCAATATATTCATCTAAATTTGTTTGCAACAATCAAATTCATTTCCCATTCAGATACACTATACACGTCGCTTACATAGCAAACAAATTCCGAACAATTTCAACTCTACAAACCTCATCACTCGATTCTGGGAGAAAGTCGTCTTCGGAATCGACCATTTCATACAACAAATGTGCATAAGCTCATCAGCTAAACGCATGTTCTGCCGACAAAAGTAATATTTAATTAATTTTGCGAGCATTAAAGTTAGCGGAAATGGTGTTTATGACAGGTCATTGAATTCCAACCAATGAAAAGACGCAATTCATATTTGTGTTGCGGCCGACATCAAAGTCACCGTATCCAAAACATGTTTTTTTTTTGAGAAGCACGACTGTTTTTAAAACCGAGAAGGTAGAGTTTGCCGAAATTAACAAGTAGAAAATTTACATACTCGAACAAATAGAATTTTCAGCCGTTTGTTCAAGGTTTGGACAGCGAAAAGTTACCCACACATCTAGGAATTACACAGCTGGAGAGCTTGAGAAGTTATAAAATGTTTCTTAAATGAAAATAGGACTTATTTCAAGAGAGAAGCTTGAGGCTTTAGTACTAGACTTATCGGATTAAATAATGAACAAAAAAAACTTAAATGAAAACTAAGAAACAGAAAATATAACAAAAATAAAGATAAGAAAAAAATGAAAATGAATAAATAATTGCATGAATTAATGAGTGAACGAATAGTTAAAACGAACGAATGAACGAACGAACGAACGAACGAATGAAGGAATGAATGGATGGATGGATGGATGGACGGAAAGCTGTATGGATGAATCATTGAATTGTAAGTGTAAAAGAATAGCCAATACAACGCAGAGTTTAAATTTTTGTCATACAATATTTCGGCTAGCCATTCTAGCCTTCTTCAGGTATGGTATGAAGCTACAATGGTTTTCACTTAATATATGTAAAAACGGAAATGTAAAAATAAATAGATCTAGTGTTACAAAGGAAATTGAAAATTAACTGACTGTAAAATTACAGTGAAAGAAAATGACCGTTCGAATAACATGAAAAGACTTAATAAAATTAAGAAAAATATGAAAAGACCTCATAAAAGATTAGTAGGTTTCGTCACGTTTATTAAGGCCGTTAGGTTCTAAAGTATTAGCTTTGGAACTGTCATTTTCTTTCACTGTAATTTTACAGTCAGTTAATTTTCAATTTCCGTTGTAACACTAGATCTATTCATTTTACATTTCCGTTTTTACATATATTAAGAGAAAACCATTGTAACTTCATACCATACCTGCAGAAGGCTAGTATGGCTAGCCGAAATATTGTATGAGAAAAATTTAAACTCTGTATTGGCTATTCTTTTACAATTACATTTCAACTTCGCTAGCCCAATTCCGGATCATTCGTTGATCCTACGCATGCCGGCAGAATTGCTGTATCGTTATTCATTTTTTGCAAATGATTGAATGAAGGAGGGAAGGAAGGATGGAAGGAATGAATGAATGAACGAATGAAAACTCTTTTTATTAAGTTCTTTGCTCGCATTGAACAAATCTAGGTAGACTTTTAAGTTAAAAAACGAGAGATTTTCGGCGGGAAACTGTGCTCAAGCTCAAAATAGTGTACCTGTCCATTCAAGAAAATAAAGATTCACCCATTAACGCCGGAGTTCTTTATAAGTCTCAAGCACTGAGCGCGCGTGAGTCTCACGCATTTTGATGTATTAAACTCACGCTCTCACCCGAGTGTATCTAACGCATTAGAACTCTTCTCCTTGGCATAAGCAGTTTTCATGTTACTGAATATTAGAGTAATTTTGAATTTACTGAACACTGACTGGGCTTCTACGCTATGCTCGCAGCCTCCACCCCAAATATCAATTTCGTTTCAACTCTAATGTTTCAGCGCTTTTTTCGAAAAATTAAGTGTGTTAACGGCGATTTGTGAAGTGCAAAACTCAAAAATTTTGCGGGAGAACATACCAACTCTTTTCGCTTTCTTTGTGTTTGCTTGAACAGAATTTTCATTTGCACCACGAATTGGCCAATTGTGACTGTCGACGCGGTAATGTCGCCCAATGCGGTGAATAGCCAGCTTGGAAATTCCAACCTACAGACCAAAACCTTACTGAATGATTCGCATTTCTATGGGAATTTATTTTAAAGTCCCTTAAACTTATTTTTTTAAAGTTCCAGATGAAAAGTAGAACCCTTTAATAATAGTAATTTCGAAAATAAAACCTTTTCTCGCCGTTCCTGTTACATTTTTTAGACTTGAAGCGTTAATGATGACGTAGCACGAGGCATGAATCAGAGAAAATAACATTCAATTCTGGCTACAGTAGTCACATTGTTATAACTTTAATCAATGAATTATTCCCTTGAAATTGTTTGAAATAAAAATTTTGTTATTTTTTAAAAGAAATGAAACTTTTTAAACAAAAACCACATAACTCACTGCTGCTACGTCACAGGTTACCAGTCCCCGGCCTGCTAGGTCAAAATTTACATTCCAATCTTTTTTTTCTATTAAAAAGCATACTTAGACGTGGAAATTTTCTTTTGTTATTCGGATTTTGACTTTACAGATGACAATAGTTTTAATCAAAAAAGTAAAAAATTAAGCTTGATAGAGACTCAGTAACGAGCCATGACTGATGAATTAAGAAAAGCTATGTTCTTTCTCGAGCCTACCGGCCCATTAGGCCGGCGCTTATCTCCGGTTTCTGTAGTGTTAAACGGATGAGAGTCTTTGACTCCCCCTGGACAGGACACAAATCTATCGCAGGTTAGCCCCAAGCAGAAGTTGGTACTCATTTATACAACTGAGTTGACTTGAAATTAGTCAGGTAAAGTGTCCCTGCTCAAGGACACAACACAGTGACCTGACTGGGGCACGGCTCGCGACCCTAGGATTACCTGTCGAACACGCTAACCGCTCGGCCACTGCTTCGTAGGACAAATCCCAGTATAAATCTGGAAATCATTCAGTGAGGTCTTTATTGAATGAAATTTTTGATGATAAGTTTGCACACAGCGCAAAAGATGTGAAAAAGCGAAAAAAAACGGAAGTGAAGTTGTGCGCGCGCTTAAGCTTGTGGAAATTGCATGACGGGACAGTGCAGTGCGTGTCAGATTTAATCAATGAAAATGCCAGAAAAAGCCTTATTGAACAAGAAAGGACAGACCTACATAATAAAGGAACCTATTAGAATGCACGAAAGCGCTTTCTAATAATTTCGCAAACTCTAACGTTAACGTTGATTATCCGCGCAAAATTTCACCCAGTGCGCGCGCGCATTCTGGACTAACGCTACGCAACAGTACCATTATCCAACATGAAATCAGAATTCTTTCTTTTATTAACGACATGCTAGAATTTTTAGTTGGAGTCTAAATCGAGCTATCTGCTTCAACTAATGATGCGTCTGGAACTCCGAATTTTGTAGAGACTATCCGGGCAGTTCGAAAAATGGAATTTCGCCTCATTAGGAAAAAAACGACATCAAGACAAGCAACGTTATTTGAACTGTTTGCTATGTTTGTCTTCTTTTCACAAATGGTTGAAGGAATTCCCGATCAAGTCAAGATAGGTGGTATTTTCTGTTCCGACAATGCATCGTTTGCGCTGGAGGCATTTCGATTAGCAATTGAGTTTATCAATAATGACACGGATATCTTACCATCCACCAAACTCGTTGCAATTGTTAATAGAACCGACTTTACTGACGCTTTTGATAATATGATTACTGCCTACTGGCAGATATATCATGGAGCGATTGCTATAATAGGTCCAACAACTTCTGACACCGTTAAAGTTGTTCAACCTTTATGCTCTGGGTTTCACGTCCCTCAAATCGCACCCTATGCAACGGACTCTTCTTTCAGCTTTTCGCCCAGCACTTACCCATACTTAGTGCGCATGAGCGTCAGTGACACCCTTGAAAACCGCGTATTGGCTGATTTGGTAGCTCATTTTAATTGGACGCGAATGGCCGTTCTCACATCACGAAGCGATTACGGCCTTAACGGACTGGTTGTGTTTAAAGACATTGCTTCACATAACCGCTGGAATCTTGTGGCTGTAGAAAGTTTCCAAGGTTACCGAAACGTATCCATGGTAAACGCTACAACTCAACTTCTACATATCCGAGGCCGAGGAGCAAGGATCGTTTTACTACACTGCATTGCTCCTTATGTGCGGGTTGTGCTTGAGCAGGCACAGAGCCTTGGAATGCTCAAGGACTGGGTATGGATAGTAGATAATGGAGCCTTCTCATTTGACGGATTGTACAACGGTAACACACAAGTCCCTGGATACTTGCAGGGGTTGATTGGCGTTCGCCATGCGTTTGGAAGAGGACAACTTGTTGATTTGTTCAAAAGTCTCTGGACAAACGCTGGAAACGATCTAACGGTACTAGAGAACTCCGCCGTTATCGGGAACACGTTTGACTCCGTCATTGTTCTTGCCAACGCGTTACATAAAATGTTCGGCGAAGGAGTTAACGTCACAAATTCAACATTGCAATTTGGATTTTGTTCGGATCAAAAACAAGAACAACTTTACAGCAAAAGCGGAAAAGACTTGCTCAACTACATCTTAAAGGTAAATACATCTGGAGTAATGAATCACTTGGCCTTCAGTGAAACAGGGTCTCCAACGATTGATAAGTTTGATATCGTTAATCTTCGATCCTTTGGGTTTTCGAAAGTTGGAAGCTGGGACGGAGAAAACGGCCTTGTTATGGATAAAAAGAAAGAAATTGTATGGCCCTCGGGAGGCATTGCCGTGCCCTCTGACAGCCCGTTCTTACTGGACAATCAAACTCTTTCCGTTGTTACTATTGAAGAAAGCCCATTTATAAATGCACGCAAAACCTCCGACGGTTATGAATACGAAGGATATTGTATTGATTTACTCAAGAAACTATCTGAGAAGCTGCACTTTGACTACAAAATCTACTTAGTCCCTGATGGCCATTTTGGTGCGCAAAACATCCTGACCGATGAGTGGAACGGCATGGTTAAAGAATTGATAAACGGAAAGGCGGACTTAGCGGTCGCTTCGTTCACCATTAGTTCAGCTAGGCAGAAAGTGATAGATTTTACACAGCCCTTTATTGATCTAGGACTGACCATCCTTATGAAAACCACAGCAACCGACAAAGGGGAGTACTTCTCCTTCTTAAAGCCTTTTTCCAGCAACCTGTGGCTATTAATCGCATTTTCTAGCATCTGTGTTGCATTTCTGTTGTGGTTCTTTAGCACCTTCAGTCCTTATGGCTTTTATGGACGGTCGGTCCAGACCCCATTCCACAAAGCGCCGAAGGAATATTTAAAACGAAGACACGCCCTTCGTCTCACCAACTCTCTATGGTCCTCTCTCGTATATTACGTTGGGCAGAGCGCAGACGCACTGCATCCTGTGTCAGCATCCGGTCGACTTACAGTCGCTATGTATTGGTTTGCAATTCTTATTATTGTGTCGACATACACCGCCAATCTAGCCGCTGTGCTAACTATTCGCAGATTCAGTTCTCCTATTAGCAGCGTTGAAGACTTAGCCAGACAAAAGGAGATTTCATACGGAACAGTGAAGGACAGTCAGCCCCAGGCCTTTTTCATGACGTCTCCTATACCAAGCTTTGTTACTATGTGGCAGTATATGAAATACCATAATACACTTGTTGATGATACCTTAAAAGGGATTGCCAGGGTGAAGCAGGGAAAGTATGCCTTTATTTGGGATTCTGTCGTTCTAGAGCACACTGTTCATACGTCCGAGTGTGGAACTCTTACGACCGTAGGAAAACTCTTCGGTAAAATTGGCTACGGACTCGGACTTCCAAAGAACTCTCCTTATACGAAACAGCTGAGTGCAGCTATTCTCGATCTCAGACAAAAAGGTTACACTGACCTGCTTGAGCAGAAATGGTTGCGATCACATGGTGACTGTAGTCAGCAGTCCAGAAATGCCGGAGATTCAGGGGTTCAAATTGGGATTTCCGAGATGGCTGGCGTATTTTTCCTCATACTGGCTGGAAGTGGCCTTAGTTTTGGCGTTCTTCTCTTGGAATGGTTTTGGTCATCATACATAGATACTAAAGCGAAGGATAGCGATGGAAAGTTGTCGCTTATGACAGCATTGAGAACAAGGTTCCTTAAAACTTGGCATGACTGGAACCAACGTGAAGATGTGCCAGAGCTCCCGAGGTACGTGGTGGGAGCTGTTAGAAGGAGCTTGCCATTTGTGCTGTCCGCTGTTACCAAAAAGGATTGGCGACGATCGAGTATTTTAAGAAAAAAGGGGCAAAGGGTATCCTCATGTAACGATGCCCGTTCCTCTGCAGACTATACTGTGGAGACGGAAGAAGATGGCCGTGAGAGATTGGACTGTGTTGATAAGGAAAACGAGGAACCGTTAGTAAAATGTGATGAATACGACGATTCAGAGCCTGATCCAATAAATTGTTAAAAAAGAGTTTTATTTTTGCTGCTTTTTAATGCTCCATTCGTTGTAACTTATAAACTGTAAAAGTCATACAAGTCTTAGATATACCGATGAGCTTTACAGTAGCAGTAAAATAGGAAAATAGTATAATTATAGTGAATGAGTAATGCGTGCGATTGTTTTACCATCAACACATGTGTGTGCGTATTGCGGGACCATTTTATTCGTAAAACTTGTGCGGCTTATAATGCGCGACCATTTTACCACCGATACATGCGTGATAGTTTTTGTTTGGTGTATTTTGCGTTACTGTTTTATCAAAGCTAGCCGGTGTATATATATGGCCGTTGTTGTTACCAACAAAGGTGTAGTGTAAAACGTGCGAATTACCAAAACTTGTACGTGTAAATGTGTCATACAATGAGTGACCGTTTCATCGCTAACACATGTGAAGTGTATATACCTGACCGTTTGATTACCAAACTTAAACCTACGTGATTCGGTTGGGATGTTACGTGTTTTGCGACGGAACAACTCATTCTGTTGCTGTTGGCTTCCTGTGGTTTAGCAACTAGAACCCAGCCCCTTTTCCAAACCTGGAAAGCAGCTTTCGCCTTGGGCTTGGAAGATCAATTGAAGAGAATTAAGATATCAAGAGAGATCATATTGCGTTTTCTTGTCTGGCCATCCGTATTTTGTTGACCTTTTTCATTATGGGAAATGGAATGGACAAGGTAAGGCTTTCTTGTTGAATGTTTTGGTTGCTATTTAAAGCCCGCCAGTCTCTGGAGTTGTTTTGTTCTTTGTCTTCGATCAGCTTCAGTTAATGTCTGCATTCTACAGCTGAACATGATTGTTTCTGTTGTACACGATCAAAATGTTTTTGGACTGTTTGATCTGAACTCGAAGAATTTTTGGCTGGTGGTGGTGATATATTAAGTTGCAGTATTAGTTGATATTTTTGCTTGAATTCATGTCAGCACCAATGATCGGTGACAAACAACACATTTGACGTACATTAGTTTTGTTATTTTTCAAATCATTGAGTTTTCGAGTTTTGGCAACACAATCGAAAAAAGTGTCATAGTGTAAATTGTTTTATACTTATTATTATTCCGGATGTAAGGTGTAACAGCTTAGTTTAGAGATGCTAAGTTCGCGAAAACACCTTGCTCGTTAAGCTCAAACATTTCAAAACTGTATTGTGAGGGACTCCCAACTGCTGAGCTTGTGATATACAGTATTAATCTTTTGAATTGGGGTAAGTCCTAAGAAAGTTGTTCAGAATATTTGAGTTTCATGCATCTAAATTCCCATTTGTAAAACAATCTTGTTTTGCTCATTCAAATACAAATTTAGATCTCGTTGTCTATTTATTTTAGCAATTTTTTTATACTTTTATATTAAACAAGTTATCGCCTTAAGTGTAATTCATTGAAAATCAGAGAAAACCAAATATTTGTGCAATTTTAGGGGCATCTATGCTATGCCTATCTATGCTATGCCTATCTAAATCTCATCTCTCACTCTCATTGGCTCAGTAGCTCGGTCTTGGCACTTTGCCACAGCATTGTTACCCATTCTTTTGTTACAGTTATGCTCTGAACAAGATTTTTTCTGGCTACAACCTAGCTTGTACAGTGCTATGATCTACCACCTCACTTGCTCACTCTTTGGCAATAATAAATTTTAAACATTTGATGTTTTAGATGTGCAGAAAAACGCTCGCCTCAAGGCATTTAGGCATGTGCAGAGACATGCACAAGCGATCACACGCCTCTCAGGGCAAGGCTAGAAGGATCTTCTTCAGTGTAAACAGAACAACACATGCTATATCAGTTTACATAATGTACTGAGTTGTTTTTTACATTATCAGATTTAATTGTGAACTTCTCAATTTCGAATTGCTTTATACTTTTAATAAAGATTTTTGTTAATTGAAACATGTTTTGAAAAATCTTTCACTGACACTTGCTCCTCTAGTTATAATTCAATAAGGTCAGTGAAATTCTTCCAACTCTAAGACTGAATGCTTATCAGTTTTTGAATGCTGTTCTATTTTCCTATTGAACAAAATCAAACCAGTCTTGTTGATTTAGCTTGATTTGGTTCGATAATCAAATTTAATGGAATAAATAATTGATCTCAAGTATATCAAATGAAATATTTTAAGTTTCATTGAGCTCAATTGAATTTTTGTTGGATTCTGTTTGATTTGCCAGGTTAGAATAATTTCTTTTATTTTTAACGCTTTATCTGTTGCATTTACTTGAATAATTATAGAGATTTTGAGGCTACTCTAAAAACAATTCTTAAAATTCAAGGTTTTAACCTATTATGGTTTATCATATATCATAATAAAGCTGATAAAATGTGCTCCACACAGGGTTACTGCTTCTTGTGATCTTCTTTTCTCTCAAAGTTGGAGATGTTGCTTTGCTCGGGAACATCCATAATAATCAGGCGAGCTACTTCCTCAGCTATATACCTTCTCCCTTGCCGAGTTGTCATCATGCTAAAATTGCCTTTTGAAAGTTTTGCCAAATTAATTTAAGAGAAATAATGCAGCAAAGGCCGTGAAAAAAATCAGCACATTCGTAAACAACCTCAGACATGAAAATGAGGCTAAAGTCTGACCTGAGAGCACTATACTTCATATAAACATCAATTTTTGTCCATGATGCCTTATGCCCAGAATTTATCCATGTTGACAGATTAAGGGTTAAAACCAGTGACTTTTTAGGCCTGTGAGCTGTACTGAAATATCTTTATTTCTAATTTTTTAAAGATTCTTCCTGGACTCTACCTGGGAAATTTCAGAGGTATGTTTACTAAAAGTATCACTTTAAAATTAGTATAAAATCTTTCCGGCAGGTGTTGTATCAGAACTTGAAGTCAGTTGTCTGGAAAACAAACAGTTAATTAGCTAAGAAATAAGATTGCAAGAGCAGCTGTCAATATTAAAGGTCTAGACAATTTATCAACCAAAATCCTTGCCCTTTGATACAACTTAGCAAACCTGAAAGGGGCGAATTTATTTCATAATTGTATGATTAGTTTATTTTCACAACACTGGAAATGAGCAATAATTTATGTATTAATATTTTACATGTACAAATGTTTAGATGCTAAAGACCTGGAGCAGCTGGCGCTGAACAAAATAACTCATGTCATTTCTATCCATGACAATGCAGAACCTATTCTTGAAGTAAGTCAAACGATAGTCATGTAAACTTTGTGAATTTAGATATTTAAACTAGCCTGCAAACTATAATCTGTAGTCCTTGTACTGGACATGCAAATTATTTGTAAGTAAAATAGTTTGATTAATTCATTTGTTGATTCTGTAACAATCAATTAAAATAGAATTAGTATATTTATCAAAAATTATTGCTAATTGATCTAAATTACCCCTCATGGGCAACTTTACCAGGGCCCAGTTGTTCCAAAGATGATTAACCCTAGTCCAGGGTTATTTACCATGACAACCAATAGGTTTCGTTAAGAGTTAACCCTGGGTTAAAGTTAATCGGCTTTCGAACAATCTGCCTCACGACCGTAAACACAGAACTCTACATATTTCTAGATGGAAATCAGTATTTTCTTTCTGAAAAGCTCTAATAGCTTGTAGTAAGAAATTTTTATAAAATAAAATGTTCAGACTGTAACCATAATTAAAGGGTTTTATGCAAACTTCAGCTTTATAAATATCTGTTGTTATTTTACATTATCAGCTGGCCCCAGACTCCATAATAATGTGCAGCTAATTTTGTATTCAAATTAAACCATGCAGTACAAAAAATTATGGAACAAGTATAAAAATTTCAGAGTGGTTCAAAAAAATGAAACCAGAGGTTGAAATTAAACTACATTGCATACATGTATCCCATTATCATGACACTTCAAAGCAATGAACTTTAACACTCAGTTTAAGGAACCTTAAAAAATAAAACTGCCAAATCGGCACACATATGAATACAAGAAGGGGTGAATATGATATGTTTGCTGGTCCTGACACTTTCAAAAATATTATGTTTTAGAATAATATTGAATTATCAGTTTGGGATAAAATCAGTGCTCATACAGGCAAAAGAGTTTCAGTTGCTTTGCCTCATTTGTCAATTCTGTCATTTCAACAAACAATACAAGTTTTTGTACTTTACTTTGTGGAATGTCAACCTATCACAGATTTATAAGGTTTTTGCTAAATGGCATTCCCAGTTGAACATACAAGTTGGGATTCACTGTACATGGATTTACCCATCTTTTTGTACTTAATAATAATTAAGTGTATAAGACTTAATTAATGTGCATTTGTATATCCATAAGAATAATAAAATTATCTTTTTTATATTATGTACAATTGATGCAATTACTTGAATCTTTATGTGTTTGTCAGAAAAAAATTACAGTATCTTAATTTATTCCTATCGACAACTAACTAGTTTATTAACTTTTATTTATCTGTCCTTTAGCACTTGCAGTATAAATGTATCAAGATAGGGGATTCTCCGGATCAAAACATGTAAGCATTATAAGTGACTTTCAGTCACAGCCATTTTATAAACATCTAACTTCTCCTTACATATATAATATTTACAAAGTAAGTCTTTTTGTAATAAGAAGTTAGGAAATTATTGAAGAAGGTAAGCCATTGAAGATGAAAAGCAAAATTGTCCTAAACTAAGGTTATATTAAAAGTATGGGTCCTAGTTGGGAGAATTCATAAAGTAAGAAAACGACTCAAAAAAATATTTTGGAAGTGTACTAAAAGTTTTTAGTCAAGCAATTCCGAAAGAACACAACTCCATGTATACGAATCACATCCTAATCCCTAACCTCTTAAGGGTCGATATAAAAGCCACATGCACTTATAACAGAATAATGTTTGAAAATGGTTTTGAATTAAACCAAAATAACACATGGAGTTGTGTTCTTTCAGAATTGCTTACTAAAATATTTAGTACACTTCCAAAATGTTTTTTTGGAGTCATTTTCTTACTTTATTTATTACATATATCGGCTGGAAATGGATATTGGGAGAATACACCAATGCAACACTTGCCATGTATGGGGCTGAATGGGTTTTAACCCTTTCAGCCCAGGCCAGTTTATCAACATCAAATTTCTCCTTACTAAAACACATACAAAATAAGTCATTTAGTAATGAGAAAATGGAAGTTGATCAAACAAGGTGAGCAGTTGAATATGAAAAGCAAAATTCTCCCAAGCTGGTTTTACAAAAAGTTGGGAGAATTTACCAACACAACATTTGTTGTGTTTGAGGCTGAAAGGGTTAAGAAGTGTTTTAACTAAAAAAAAACAAAAAAAATTCAGGTTCCAGGATGCATTGTTGTCTTAACTACATATTATATAGAAGTTTGATTAATGAGTATCATTTATAAATATCACATTAATACAAGAAGAGTTAAAATAATAGTTACCACACTGCATCATTGTGATTGAATGATGTGAAAACCTTACATAATGTAAAATTAAAATGAAAAATAATTTAGTTTTTAATAGATTATAATATGATATAATTATGTATGGTCTGTAGGTTATGGTTGTATTTATACAGATTAAAAATCTTTCAAGAATTGAACTTCAAAGTGGTCTTGGTTAATGGATGTGTGACAACTTGAATGAATACATTCATCTTGTGCCGCTTGCACTTTTTAAAATGAAAGAGATTAAAAGTTACCTGGGGTATAAAGGCACACCGCACAGCACAGAGCTTAAGCTAACTTTGAAAAAATTAGTTAACAAAATCAAAAATTCCAGTATGGCATTGCGAAATTGTATTGTGCTGCTTTAGTTCAATGAATTTATTTGCATATTCATAAATGGAGTGTAACAAAGTCGGAAGTCAAAATCATGAGAATTGTCTTCCACTGCTCTATTTCCCAGCATAGATGCAGTGTCTTCCATAATGGAACCTTACTCCTCGCTTTCCACCATATTGCTAGCAAGCATCTTGTGCGCCAATGTTTGAACGAAAATTGATCAGTAGTTATTTATATCTTGTGGTAAATGTACAGTGTGCCTTTAAATACACATTTGGAAGGACTAATGATGTCTTCATCACTTTGCTTTTTCAAGATGTCATCTTATTAAAATTCGTGAAAAAACAGGACCTGGGAAAAGCCAGTATGGATGATTGAAAAGTCACAATAGTTGAACTCCTGATAAATGAGGTCCGACTGTACATAGCTTTTCCATCTTTATAATTAGCTCCACTTAAATTTACCATTATTTTTATTTATAGCCTCATAATTATATAATTATTTTTCTATAAAAATATCGATATATGAGACACTACTTTAAAACAGGCACAGCAGGTTCACCCTATCTCACTAATAAAAATAATTCGTGTTGTCCATGATTGTATAACTAAGCACGTAAGGTAATATTTTTTGCCTGGAGTGTCTTATTCATTGAAATAGTTTATTGTTAATGTAACTTAGTTTTCTTTGTCTTTTAGAGAACCATATTTCAAGGAGTGTATACAATTTATACACAAGTGCAGGTTAGTCAGTCTAAGTTTGTACACATATGTATACGTCTATTATTACACTGCATAACACTAGTTAGCCTAGTTGGTAAGGTGCTAGCCTGTCGAGCAGGAGGTCCCGGGTTACTCTAAATGTAATCCCATTTAATTGTATTTTGTATTATAACATAGAGGGCAAAATTACTTCGAGCTGATTGGATAACAGTGGGGGCATTTTTTCTTAATTCAGGGCAAAATTACTTAGCGCCAATTGGTCGCTGGTACACTTCCGAAAGTTTCTGAAGATTTTCCAAAATTTTCAGAAAGTCTCAAAAATGCCTTACAAACATTTCCTAAAGATTTTCGAAAATTTCCGAAGATTTCCGAAAGTTTCCGAACACCTCTGAAGATTTTCCAAATTTTTTTAAAGATCATAAAAATGCCTTAAAACGATTTAAAACCTCTTCCGAAGATTTCCGAATGTTTTAAGAGGTTGCAAAGAATTGTTTCATTTGGGAGAAATGAGTTTTGTTTTGCAACACTTTCTCGTGGGATCCCACGAAGAATGAAGAATTTTGCCCTTGATGTCATAGACATTTAATTGCCTGGTTCCTCGTAAAATTTAGGATTAATATCAATTGTGTTTTCAATCTTGGAAAAAGTTGGTACACACGCTGGTACACTTCCGAAAATTTCCAAAGATTTTCCTAAAATTTTGAAAAGTCTCAAAAATGCCTTAGAAACATTTTCCGAACATTTCCGAAGATTTTCCGAATTTTTTTAAAAATCATAAAAATGCCTTAAAAACAATTTCAAACATCTT
>JAOBRD020405338.1:0-18874 GCA_027575215.2 Hydrozoanthus sils
GCATCTTCGTACATTCTTTGTATTTTCCTTTTGAAGTTTGCCGGCTTTCATAACCAGTCGACTATATTAACTATGCTTTAACGTTGCAAATATATTCATTACAACAACTTTCAACAGATCGCTTTTGTACATCTTAAAACAAACTATTATATTAAAATACGGCCATAACCAGTTACCATAATCTTTCTCTTAAGGTTTGATTCTTACCTGTCTCGGACAAAACGCACTAACCCTCCCCTCCCGTGGGGACGCAGCCTCAGTTACGGAGGATTTGGCCATGTTGAGATACCACCCGAGTCAGGCCACGAGGCTGCAGTAACCCAGCACAAGGGTCACAGGCATTATGGTGGGGGAGCTATGACGTATCCAAGGTCAGTTTCCACGGATGAGCCCAAGTAGATCACAACATTTTTGTAACGCAAATTTGTAATCGTTCCAGTCCGTTGTGGGGCAGAAAAGTCTCAAATTTGTTGAATTAATAAGACAAGTACGCTAGTTTGCTCCAAAAAAGGACTGAAACGAGTAAAAATTTGCATCAAAAATGGTTGGCAAAGATATTCATGTGGGTGGGATGGTTGGATAGGGACTGGTTAGAAAAAAAATTAGGCGGGAGGGTGTTTTTGGGGTAGGATCGGGAGGCTGTGCAAAATCTTAGAAGTAAACTCAGGTTTGATCGGGTTTACTGTGTTTGGGAGAGAACAAGAAATTTCCCGTTTAAGATTACAACCACTGCTATTGATAAATGTTTGATTTCACAAACGAGGAATTTGTTCGTAGACCGTTTTCAAACCAACGCTTGCTTACCGCTAAAGCCCGTTTAAAACGACAAACTAACGTCGCACTTACGTCGTGTCAAAATCAACTGAAGTGCGACAACTTTTGAAACCATGTTGCCCCAGTGTCGTGTAACACGAAAACGTCACGCGAAACGACTCTGGCTCGACGTGGTTTTAAACGTCTCGTACTTTAGTCGCAATTCAGTTGAGTTCGACACGACGTAAGCCGGCGGCGTTAGTTCGCCGTTTGAAACGGGCCTAAGAGGCGCAGTGAGAGGACGTACGACAAAAATAAATTAACAGGCAAATGGGTTTGATTTTCACGTTCGAATGGTAAAAAAAACCAGGGTTTCATAACCTTGGTCGCGAGCCTTTTTATCTTTGCGAGACTAAAAGGTTAGTTTATTGACGACTTGCCTTGTCAGGTTTGTCGAATGTCTAGCAACCATGGTTGAACCATTGCCTAAAAAATGGTATCTTGCTCATGTGCCCGGTGAAAAGATCTCCAAATTTCGTTATTATAGAATTCAAGTTGATGTGTCCATTTGCCTGGTTAAATTTTTCAAGCTCTTTTTTTATTGAAGACAAAATTTTCAAACTTCTGGCGTAAATGTCCTTTTTGACTTTGTTTTCAGGAGTCTACCAGTTGAACAGTACTACGACCTAACCTTATTGAGGCGCAGCAACGTTAGAAGGAATGACCAGCTGTAAGTATACTGTCTGACAACTGTGCGAGGTTTCACCCGTGGGGGGGGAGGGGACTCTCAGAATTTTGGGCGGGGATGCTTGTCCTACCTCTTAGGGAAAAAATTTAAGAATTTGGTGCGCGTTAGGGTGCCAGAGACAACATTTGACATTTGCGCATTTAAAGTGCGATACCTTTTAGGGCTTCCTCAGTATTATACAGACAGCACAGAGACTTATAATCGCGTACCGGCAGCTCAAGCGGGAATTGAAGATCGTGTAACTCTGGTTAAGTCAGCTTACTATATGCCAGTCATATCAGTGTAGTTGTAACCTTGTTCCCAGGGCTTTTCTCCGAAGAGAGGGTACGGGGAGAGAAAAGCCCTGGGGACGAGGTTTTATAGTTACGTTGTTATTTAAAAATTAAAATAAAAAAAAGCAGTCGCTTTTTCATTGTATTTCTTAGGGTTTGAAACGGTTTGAGCCACGCCCAGATTAGTACCTCTTAGGTGTTCCATTGAAAATTTCAGACGAACATCCCCGCCCGAAAAAGTTGGGAGCTCATCCCTGGAGGATTTACCTAGAAATCTGTTTTTTTGTTACATTTCCCGTTTTCATGGTTATGAAGCTCACACTAAATGCTTCATGGTTGTTGTTTGGTTTTGTAATGAAGCCGATTTGTTCCCCTAGTTTTCATTCTTTCAATCTTACACTTGGGGACAATTAAACTTTCTGCGAAGCCAAAGTGAAACAGTCAGTAGTTGAAAGCGTACCACCCACTGAACACTTAATTCGATCCCCTTCCCCTCTCATAAAAGACCGGAGCGCATTGTTTTATGTTAATCACGGGGATGTGAGCCTCAAACTATTCTTAACTTGTTCTCTTTTCTATGTGTCGTTTAAAGGGAAGAAAAACTAACATATTGCAATACTTTCATTGGAGAATGAATTTGATTAATTTATCCCCGCGGATTTCGGCGTAGATTCGCCGAGTTATTTTCCCGAGACAATTTCCAGTGATTATAAACTGCGAAGCATTTCTTATTCATTCTGTATTGTTCAGCTAAAGATCGAAACTAAGAAAGTTTTTAAAAGAATAGCTATCGAACCCGAGCCTCAGCTTGTTCTTAATTTTTGACCAACTGAACCCCGTCGTTTTTATAGAAATTTTCTTATAAAAAAAGCGTGTATTCGAAAGGGGGTAAAGTGTTAAACTGAAAGATTGCATATAATGATTTCTTAAGTCACCATTGAACTTCTAATGTGCTTCTTCTTTTAATCTATATGTTTCATTCTAAAATAATTGGTGTAATCCAAAAGAGAGGATTTTTCACACTAAAGAGATTTTGAAATTCTATCCCCGTTATACACTGACAAATGTTAGTTTATCATTTCTACTACCAATACATTGTGTTACATAATCATGAAAACGCGTTCAAAAGTTAGTATCGTATCTAGTATCAGCAGTTTCTTTGTCTGAAAACATTTTAAATATGATCAAATCGATGTCAATATCACGTAATCAGTGACATCCAGTTTCTAACCATCTATAAGTGGTAGTTTGGAATTCAATCCAATTGGACTCCGTGCTCCAAAATAGTTTCCATAGTCCCTCTGAAGTTTGTCGAGGGTGTCCATATTGGAGACGTATTTCTCTAGACCGCTTTGTTGTTTTTCCTCTCTAAGGCCAAAATCCAGAGCGACAACTACCACACAAGGCTCAAAATCAAGGGTTCTTCCGCCCTGCTCTGCAAGTCTCACACTCGTCTCTGGCCATACCTCCTTTCTTTGCAGGAATAACTCGAACAGTGATGGGTCATCGTTATCATTTTGGTGATCTTTGATTTTCTTTCCAAAGCTCTTCGCTGCTGCCTGGCCAACGTACATCTGGGACTTTTCTCCCTCTGATAAACTCTCACAGAACACTTCATAAAGATATATAACCCCTTTACAAGCTAGTGGGTTGTAGCAAAACTGTTTCAGACTCTGCTGTAAGCGGTGCTCTTCTACGCTTTTGTTTTTCAACTTTTTGAGACAGCTGTACACGTCCTTCCAGTGATTAAAGTTAGCACAAGCAATTTTGATAGCTGCTCTCAGCCGGCCTTTGACATCTCGCACTAACAAGCGGTGCGAAACCTCCTCACTAAACCTGAGCTTTGCACTTAGTACCAGGCTCCCCGATTCTTCCTCGCTCACACCGCATGCAGGAATTTTCTGACCAAAAACTGAAAAGTGTTCCCCCTCGCTATCTTGTACTAGCTGTTTTATATCGATTAACACAAGATTTTCAGTTCTGAATTTTGGTTCTATGTATATTTTGTCAATTGAAGTGCAAAGTTTTCGTAGCTTGGGAGAGTAAGTTTTTTGTTTCTTGAGTGTGTCCTTGGATACGGTGACGGTGTGAACCAAAGGCATAGGGACGCAATAGCCTTCTATGTACTCTAGTAATTCTTTCTGTTTTGCGCAAACGCTTGCATCCAAGTCTTCAGTCAGACTAACTATCTTTCCAAGTTTATCTTCCTTTTTCTTCGATTTTGCTTTTGTTTTCATGTTGTCAGTTCTGATTCGCAGCTCTGATACAGTCTCCCTAATATCGTGTAGGAATTCGTACCATTTTTCGTCCGAGTTCGGGGGTGTATGTTGCTTTGTCCTTTCTCGTAAAAATTCACGTTGAAAGAGTGGAACTTTCAGAGAAACATTGACAGGGGCCTTGTCGAGTCTGCTTTGTGCCATAGCGAGTGCTTCAGTAAATAATCCCACCTGACAGAACGAGGATAGTTTTTCTACTATGTACACTGGTTTAAATGTATTGGTTTCTAAGCAACAGTAACAGATTATTTAGCCTTTTTGAATAGGAATGTGATAATTACTGAAGCAACAATCATGTTCCAGTAAACACAATAAAAATAAGTAAATGGAAAGAGATTATTGTTTGGATCACAAGCTTAAACTATTTTCTACTTGAAAATCAGAATTCCTATCTACCTGAAAAGTGCATCGGAAGTGATAATTGTTAAGACAAAAGAGTGAACAAAGCGAGTCTTATGCAAAACAACACCCTAGCGAGTTGGAGTGTGATAAACTTTCACAGTAATATGAATCGAAATGTAATAATTGAAAAGACAATAAAGTTAAAAGCAGTTTTTCTACTTAACTCTATTTTCATGTTACATCTACTCTTTTTGTACTTACTTTTCTGTTTAAACTGATCAATTTTGAGGTCTTAAATATTTTTTTCTCGCTGCCCTTGACAACTCAACTACTGATAAACGTGGGAATCAAACAGACACTTACTTGGTTTTCAACCTTATATTGAATGAATTGCATCATTTACACCATAGCAACTTTAGGGGCCCAACGGGAAGACTTTATACTCAAGTAATAACTATTATCAGTTTAGTTTTGATGAAAATATCGTTTCCAAGACTGTCTCGAGTTAACGAAGATCTGTTTGGGATACCCTTAAGCGACACTTTTCCGTGATATCTTTAAAGCAATATGGCTGCGTTAAACAAAACAACAAATCACGTCGTTAAGCTGAAGAATATCATGGAAGACTACAAGTTTAAAAATTGAAGTAAAAAATCAAACAAAAAGAAAACAAAACAAAAGAATGACGTCTTTACAGAAACAAATATTCCGACGGCTGGGAACTGTCTTTAGGCACCTTCGCCTACATGCTGCCGTTGTCTTACTTATGCCGTCTTTTTCAGCGTTCTGTTAAGTTTGATTTTTTCTTAATGTTCTTAAATATTTTGAGAATTTTTGCTTCAATTCTCTTGAATGTTCTTGACGCAGGGTACAATCAAAATTTTGTTGGATAGTGAGAAAATTTAAAAAGATATTTGAATGAGAAGAATATTCAGTAAAATCAAGAAAAAAATACATCTTAATCTCATCCAAAAAACCTTAAGATATTCAAGCTTTCTTCCCTTCATATAATCTGTGTTATAAGCGATACGATTTTGTAGATTCAAATCGTGGACGGAGACATCGTAAGAAACATATCGAGAAAAGGTCGCAACACAGCGCGCTTTGGGTTAACTCGAGCCTTCATACATAAACCATGGCGTATTTGGTGTCCACACTTTTTTTTATAAGAACAACTTTAAGAACGAAGCTCGGATAAATTTACTGGTTCTTGAAAAAATGCGTATGATAGACAAACAGGTAGAATAAAAGAGAAATTAACGAGTTGTCCTTGTAAAATTTCCAAGTACTTTATTCTAGCTTCAAATAGTTTTGCACTATCGATTATTTGCCCATTCCCTGGTTTTGTGCCGTAATTTTGGCCATTCCTCAGGCTCGGATGAGCCGGTTTTAAAGACTGTTTTTGAATTTTGGCCGAATTTCAGCCTGACTTTCTAAAAAAGTTCTTTTTATAAAGAAAAGAAAGTGTATTGGCCACCCTCATATTTTATGCTTTGATCTCAGAGGGACATTATGTTGATTATGCATGAGTTCAGCCAGTAACAAAACACAAACCCTGATGACGTTTTTAAAACAAGTCGTCACTCCCTCCGAAGGGTTTTTCGATATTCGAGAAGGAACAATGAGGTTTTGATAACCCTACTTTAAAATAAACTTGTTCCTACATATCGGGATAATTGAATGTGTAGTAATTTTTTTAGTTCAAGTCGAAAACTTTCGCCTTGCGGTATGATTGACTAATATTTTTCTATGTTTTCAGACTGCCAAGTCCCGAAAAGTCAGAAATGGGGTAAGTATTTATTATTTTTTGTTTTCTGTCAAATTTGTCAGGATATTATGCACCGACGAACTTTAGTTAAATTCAGTTCATCCCTGACTATGGTGCATATTTTAAAATCATCTTCCATTTCTAAGGTGTCATATTGGTCAGAAATTATGCACTGACGAACTCGAGCTAAATTTCATTTCTGGCCATGGTGTATATTTTAAAAACCATTTCTAACGTGCGAAATACTGTACTCCAAATGATAGCTTGTCTGGTTCACATTTAAAACTCAATATTAAGTTTTCATCCGGAATTTTCTAAACTTCCTTTTAGTTCTTTCAACAAGAAGAATACATAATATGAAATTGAAAAGTTAACGAGGTCTTCCAGTAGAGTTTTAGATTATAATTAAGGCCAGATACATACTAGTTAGGAAGATACGCAGTAGTAGGCTAAGACGTATAGCGACTACGATTGGGAGGGAAGGGGGAGAGGGGAATCGGAGAGGGGAAACTGGAAAGAGAGATAGAGAAAAAGGGAAGATAAACTGGTGAAAAAGGTTACTTTAAAAGCATCAAAAGGGCGAGTTTTCATGTTTTTTTCACAATGTCATTGTTTTTAACTGATTCTAATAAGATTTGGACGTATCTTGCTCACTTCGAGCGTCTTATAATTAGATAGAGGACTTTCGAAGAAACGGTTAATATGCAAACCAGTGGCTGCGATGGTTCATGAGAAAATGACAAAATGAGAAAAAAAGAGAAAATAATGGGAAATAAACACCAATTTTGGGGAGGTAACTTTGTGTATTTGGCAACGGAAAATAGTATATTGTATCAGAGACAAATACAAATGAGTTATAGTTTACTTCTTAACCGAATATAGTAAGTTGATAAGCTAAATCCTTTCTATTAGGCCGAAATTAATCCCTGCTTTCCGCAGTGTTAAGCGGATGAGAGTCTTTGACTCTCTCTACACAGGACACTGATCCATCTCAGGTTAGCTCCCAGCAGAAGCTGGCCTACTCATTTATACAGCTGAGTCGACTGGAACAAAGTTGGGCAAAATATCTTGCTCAAGGACACAACACAGTGGTCTGACCGGGGCTCCAACTCGTGACCCTAGGTTACGCTAACCGCTTGGCCGCTGTGCCGCTGACCTTTGTGATGCTATCAAGTGTTGAGACTCACTTGTATGTATCCAGTTCACTATTATGCAAATACGATTCTTTGAAAGGCTGTTGGCCTAATAAAGCTAGTTCCACCAACAGGAAACTCCAGATTCAGCTGCCTTTCCCGTCGGAGCACCCGTACAGTTCCCACATAGCAAAACTTGCCCTGTTTCCTTCATTTGACACCCCCGATGACGTCAGGAAGGGTAGACTTGCTTGCCAGTACCAGGCCACTCTCCCTGAAACAGCACCCGCGTCGGCCCCAGACCCCACCGTGACGGAGAAGACGAAAGGACATTTTGCAAGATGGGAAATCACTAAACCCCAGACTGCTTCGGAAAGAAAACCCTTAAAATGGCCAGGACATGTTTACTATCAGGTGAATCTCAGATTGTTTAAGAGAAATCTATAGATTTTGACACTACTGTAAATCCTCAAATAAAGCGCCGCACCTGGAATAAGCGCTGCCCTCGAATAAGCGGCGCCCTCGAATAAGCGGCGCCCTCGAATAAGCACCGCACCTCGACTAAGCGCCGCACCTGGAATAAGCGCCGCCCTCGAATAAGCGCCGCACCTCGATTAAGCGCCGCACCTCGATTAAGCGCCATACCTCGAATAAGCGCCGCACCTGGAATAAGCGCCGCCCTCGAATAAGCGCCGCACCTCGATTAAGCGCCGTAACTGGAATAAGCGCCGCACCTGGAATAAGCGCCGCCCTCGAATAAGCGCCGCACCTCAAATAAGCGCCGCATCTCGAATCAGCGCCGCCGTCGATTAAGCGCAGCACCTGGAAAAAGCGCCGCGGCGCTAATTTGCGACTATTTGTTATTTTTATTTCTATGAGTTCATGTTCTTCCTTTATTTGAAGACTGGTTGAATATTTGCACGTCTCTTGTACGTGACTCACTTCATTCTCTTAACGTTATACTTTGTGATGCACTTGTTTTAGATAAGCGCCGCACTTCCAGTAAGCGCCGCGCCCCGAGTAAACGCCGCACTTCGAATAAGCACCGCACCAAAATCTCGGTGAAATAAATAAGCGCCGCGGCGCGCGCTTGATTGAGGATTACGGTAAATCAGTAAATTTATTAGGCCATTCCAAGAGAAAAACAATTTTATTTCGAGTTAGCAAGGAATTCGAGTTACTGAAGGTTCGGGTTACCAGGGTTCAGGCTCGGAAGTCATCGTTTATTTTTCGACATTAATATTATTATATTTACTCCCTTTGAAATGCTGTGACGTCAAGATCAAATTATTGGCGTTTCAGTGGCTCAAAATTTCTCTGTTTGTTATTGCGTGTGAGATGCTCAGTTCAAAAATCTTAAGTTCAATAATACGTTAGTTCTGTCTTTTACTGGTTAATGTTGATTTGTAACAGAGAATTCCGTTAAAAACAAGTAACGAAGTGACACGAGTTACAAATATATACCCAAAAAGAGCGCACAAAATATATATAAAACAAACAACCAAAGCTTCCAAATATTGCATTTCCAGTAACAAAGTGCCAAGGGGACTGGAAACTTTACTTTCGTTGGAACCGTGACTCGAAATAAACAAAACCCCGATACAACGAAGTTACCGAAAAAACATGAAAAACATCGCTACGCTACCGGGATTTTGACAAATAATAGCGATTACACGTATTTATTGGACCACCTTTACTTGATTTATTACGCGATAAAAAAAAAATACATTAATTTGAAACACGGTAAAATTATAATCAAGACGGTGTCAAGGCTGGACATTTCTGGTGCAGTATGTCAAAACACTTGTACTTGTTTTGTAAACATCGTTATAACTGGGTGAAATTGGCCTCGGGAACTATAAAAATTTGGTTCGTTTTCGTCATAACTGGGTTCATTATATCGGAGATTTTACCGGTACAAATATCTGTAATTTTTCGGGCCCAAAAACCGTCTCGTTTTAATGGGCAATTTGTCAAGTTGAAGTTCATTATACCGGGGTTGCACTGTATAAAGGTTAGTCAAAAGGTGCTGAAAAACACCTGTAGTAGGGCGATCAGGCCCGTTCATGTCAAATTACCGACCCTGTCGAGCGATATTGACAAAGCTTGTGTCAGCTTTACAGATAAAATATATAGTGTCCTTGCATAATTTCGACCGGAAGTTTTGCCATCATTAAGGACAACCTTGATTTGCAGAATATAGTTTGTGCAATTTTGCCAGTAACTGAGTTCAACCTTGACACATCGGTGTGTTTAATTTTTTTTTTGTTGAAATTTGAATTATTCTTGTTTTTTCTTCGATTTGGTATTTTATTTTCTTCTTTGTTGTTTTTTCTTTCATCACTCAACATTTTCTCTTCTGCCGGTTTTCAATGTATTGCGTTCGTGTTTTTATCGGTACATCGCGACTTCTATTTTCATAACTAGTGATGTTGTCCTATGCAAACCAAATATAATGTCACATAAAAACATCCGAATTGGTATAGGCTAGGATTTCTACAAATAAAAACTGTGTGTTATGATTTCTGTAATACTTAATCGAGACATTTCGGAAAGGTAGAACGATATCTATTTTAAACAACATACCTTTTGCAAAAAGAGGACACTTACTTGTATTCGAAGCCAATGGCAAGAGGATTCACTTTCGCCGAAACATTTAGAATCAAAACACTTTTTGTCGATTTATCTTTGTCAGACCAAGAAAGATTCAAACAAGTTCATGACAGTTTTTTCACAGTTTGCCGTTAATGAACTGCGCACCGTTTGCATCTACAACAACAGCGGGAAACCGTTTAAAATATTCATAAACTTTATTCAATTCCAGTTTAATTTTGAAAATATTTTTTGGAACTGTTGAACGAAATATTTGAAATGTTTTAAAAATATGCTTTTAAATTTGAAGTGGGGTTATTTTCGAGAACTGAGGTTTTTAAAGAGCTGAGCAAATAAACAATTGGGAACAGCTGTGTCTAGCCTTTGGCATGCAAAGTACGTCGGTCGATATATCAACGGGCGGGAAACTAACGAGTTCTGCCAGTAGTTTCTTACGTACAAATGTTATTATTGATTAATTCGCTGAACTTGACTTTTAAGATCAAAACAAAGTTAGAAAATTGGTAAACATCGACTAGTCGTTTCTGAAATCCTGAAATAATAGTTGAATGGAAAGTAACAGTGATTTTAAAAAGTGCTACCTTCAGAGAAAGCTGGGCCAATGAGCCAATGAGAGAATCTAAAAACGTCCACAGGAAACACCACAGATGTAGCTCTCGAAACAAAACAAAGTAACTTACTTGCTTGCTCAACAAAACCTCATTAGTTAGTTTATAGCTTGTTCTCGGATGTATTTTGTGTTTTAAGAAATGGAGTAATACGCTTTACGGCGACCGTTGAGAGACTTTCATTTGGTGAACAAACATTTTGAGTCGCTTCAACATCCTCTTCGAAATTGTTGCACTTTTCGCCAGTTATTTTGGTGTGGGCTTAAAATGGAAAAATCGCCATTTTCATCACTTTGTCTTGGTACTGATCGGAAATATTTTCGCCGGATATTGGCCCCCGAAAAGAAAATGAACATTTTTTTCACATCCCGAAATTTGTATTGGGTCGTTTTAATTGCGTGTGGAGTATTGAAAGAAAGACCGTATGCGGATAAACCGGATTGTTTTTATATTTTTAATTTGATGGATTCTCTCGGTGGAAACCCTTCGGCAAGAACGTTGGTCGAAGTCCCGGATGTTTTTCAGGCTTTCTTTAATTCGTAGTTAACCGTACCTTTACCCACAATTACCAGCGCAAAAAGCGTCTAAAATTGCCAATGAAAACGTATAGACAGAATCTGTAAATCTCAAACTTGACATACATAGTTTTGTTAGTACAAGAAAGAAATTCACCAACTGTTACCTCCTTCCCTGAGTTTCTTTTAGTGGTATAGGGTTCGCTATGCATTGTGGCGAAATGTCTAGCCGCCGTCTATTTTTGCAATGGTCAACTGCGTTATTACAACAAAATCAGGTCAAAGCTTCACAAAAACTCCCAGATTTTTGCAAAAAGATATTCAAACGTTGCCATTGTTTCTGTTTTCCAACATCATTTATTGAATTTCACGTCGGAGGTAAGTTTATTCCGACAAAGAACGGCCGGTCCGGAAGCCAGCGTTTTCTAACTTTTCAGTGTTTCTAACAATAACTCTAATATTTCTTTAAAAAGAAATAAGTATAAAAAAAGAAGGACCATGTTCCGATTTTAGATGATGGCTGTAAGAGCTGCAATTTGTGCAATTCGTGATAGTTTTAAACGAGACAGATTTTTATACTGTACTTATATTACTAGTAGCTTTTTTATCATCTTTTAAAATTGTTTTAGCTTCCAAGTGGATTTTTAACTTTTTTTTGTTGTGTCCTCATATTAGTATAGGATATATTCCACGCTAGAAGGTTTGATACTTTAATAAGGTTTATTATCATTATTCTTCTTCTTATTATTATTATTGCGTTCGAAGAATATCAACGCATACTAATCTTGCCGTTGCTCGTGGGCTCAAGCTTGATGCCCTTCGTTTTTGAGTGAGACTGCGTGGCACATAATGCCTCGACTCCATGTCATAGTGACCGTGGTGGCATGGTGACCAATGCAGATCATGTGCTTCAAGTGGCGAAAAAGTCGAACGGACTTCACTAATCTCTGATTACTTATAGTTATTATTATTATTTCCATAGTGTACGAATATAATTAACAACTATCCCCAGAAGGGGAGGTATATATCTAGAGCTAGACTCCGACACTGAGGGAGAAGGTTGTTTTGGTATTTACCAGAAGATAGGGTTAAAATGCACTTCATTTTTCAAAGAAAGGATGAAATTTAAGTTTTTTTTTTCTATTTCTAGCACGCGCGCCTCGTATACATTTGAGTTTCGTTTACATTCTTCAGGGTTTTTTGAAGAACATATATTTCGTGGATTTTAAGCAGATTTTGAAAGAGGCATTTTTGCCCTAACTATTAAAACCAAAAAGCCAAATCTTCTTGCCCTCTTCGTGTTTTCTGAAATAGTTCTTCGTTTAAAGCAATCATTTCCTTGTCTATAACTAACGGGTAACGCGACGCCATTTTGACTACCGCTTCAAAATCAACTAATAGTCATGGATATTGCGAGATACGGGAGCCAATCAGCCGGAGCGTGCGAAAGTGGATATTGGTTGCTTTGGTAAATACTAAATTGAAATTAATTTAATTTTGTGGCTACTGCCTTCGTGTAGGTTCCGAACGTAAGTAAGGGCACAAACCCACATGATTCGGAAAAACACTTTTTGGCCAATCACCTTATATTGTTCGGACGTCGTATAATTTCGTTTAGTCAAATATGATTGCCGACTTTTCTGTCCAAGGTTTGCAAGCATTTAACCTTATTTGAACTTTTTTACTGCTTAAATTTTTGCACTTTTCTAAGTTTAACTTCCCAATCCTTGCAGTATTATTTCTTAAGTCCGTTATAGACAGAACAGAACTATGTCAGTTGGGGATTTGCCGCAAATTGCACTGAATCCAATTCGGTTGTTTCACGCAGCTCACAACAGACTAAGTCTTATGACATATATAGACATCTACAGACAGAACAGAGCCATGTCAGTAGGGGATTGGCCGTAAACCGAGTTGAAATTGTTTCACACGCTCACAATAGACTAAGTCCGCTATTGTGAGCTGCGTGAAACAACCGAGTTGGATTCAGTGCAGTTTGCGGCAAATCCCCTACTGACATGGTTCTGTTCTGTCTATAGGTTGTCGTTCAATCTGCAAACGACTTTCTATTGTCACACGCTCTGTTTGTCGAGTTAAGCTTATAGCTTTTGCCTTATAAAGATAAAGCATGACTGTGTGTCTAAATTTACTTTCAATAGAAAACGGAGAGAAAATTTGCGAAATTTTTTTAATTCTCAAACCTCTTTAGGCTATTTAATAAGCTCACTTGGTATTTAGCGCGGTTTTGACAGCAGGCGAGTCAAGTTACAATGTGAATAAACAATTTTAGAATTATTTACGTTTGAAGTTTTCTTCAGTTTGTTCTTATTACATAAACTGTTTGGAAAATTTAAGCCTTCGTTCTTACAAAATTGTTCTTACAATAAAAATTAATGTGTTAACTGTTTCGAGAGAGCCGAAAATTTCCTTCAAACAGCGAATAATAAGTTTCTTGAGATCTTTTGAGAGGTATAAATTACAAACCCGATAATGTTCCTTTATAACTATAGAATACTGAAAGCCCCATACAGATACAGTGCTGCAATATTCTAAGTATTAAAAGCAGTAGCCACATGAAGTCGATGACTGCCTGTTTTTTTGGCCATGCAGTTACTATTCCTATTTCTATATCTTATCCCAGTTTTCTAGTATGTATTTGCAGTCCTTACTTTTTCTTTGAATAAATGAGCAACAAAAATAATTTTAAAAAATTATATCATTCTTTCCTATAATGTCTTTTTTTGGCAGCTCGTTAAAGGGCCTGAGCTAAAACGACAAGATTTCTACCCAACACCACCCACATCAGTTCTACCAAATGTTCCCCACCGACCCCAGGACATGACTGTGTCTCCAAGGACAGCCAATGCCCTCTACAACTTGCAGCAGACTTTCTCACGAACACAGTATCAAGACCAGTACACTGGTAATGGCCCACAAAACATTCTAAAACTTGACAACTATGAAGACTTGTGTTTTGGCAGGACCAAACAGCTGGTAAGTAAGCTGCTCTTGGCTAAAAACTTTGATTTCTACAACATTTCTTGAAAATGTCTTCTACAACATTTCTTGAAAATGTCTTGAAAAGAATGATCCATAAGTGCAGTAAGGGACATTTTGGAAGGTCATGATTTGGATTTGCACATTTTAGGAGGAGACTTAGCCTGCTTGCAGGCGGTTGGGTGTTTTTTTAGCGCGGAATTCTCACAGGGCACGGTGTTGCCGCCGTCTTGGATTTTGTGGTCGAGCGGCATTGGGTCGAGTGAAAGACCATTTTCGCTCGCACCCAATGCCGCTCGGCCGCGAAATCTAAGATGGCGGCGACACCGTGGACTGCGAGTTTCCGCGCTCGGCTAAGAACACCCCACCGCCTGCAAGCAGGCTAGAGAAGACTATGTCCCTAAACCTCCCCATCCTGGGGGGGGGGGAACACCCTTACACGAGTTTTTAGGTATGTGCGGCCCCAAAGTACATAGCTTACAGCCATTTTGGTTATAAATAGGGTAGCTATTTTGACTATTTTGTTGCAATTTTGGTCATAAACAAGGTATCGGTTTTTGCACTCCAGTCTTGAACTCATTTTTTGGAAGCCACTTAAAATTAACTCCTCATCATGCCCTACTTAGGTAATAAATAGGGTAGGGAAAATCGCAGAGTTTGGTCATGAATAGGGTAAGCGTTTTTGGAAGCGGGGCGGGAAGCGTACCTATATTTGGGGGAGTACCTCCCACCCCTTCTGGCAAACCTTGCACCGTTGCCAGCAGACTTACAAAGTCACACGATAATCATCTTTGTACAACACGATTATCCGAAGCTAAGCAATATTTTAAACTAATAAGTAAAAGTTTCAAGAGAAAAAGCCGAATTTTGACTTTTTGTAGCCGCCTGGTTATCCTAGGCAGTAAGGCACCAGTCTGTCGTGCGGGAGGCCTGGGTTCGGTTCTCTTTGCCGGACCTTCACTCAGGGTCTTAAAACAACTGAGGAGAAGGTGCTGCCTTTGCTCTAACATCTACAAACAGTTAATTAGACCTTCGTGTCTTCTCGGATAAGGACGTTAAACCGTAGGTCCTTGAGGTCCTATAACTGGGTTGTAAAATCTGTCGGATTTAACGATAACGATAACGAAACAATGAGGTTAACAATACGAATTACGTTTGCGACAACTGTAGCGTAAAGCGATACCAGTTAACCATGACGACGGAGTCAACGCCGAATAACGATAACAATAGCGATGACGATAACATCAACGATGACAATAATTATAATGTTAATAATGATAACTATGATGATTAAGATGACTTTAACGGTGACAATGATTATAATGTATTACCAAACGATGTTAGTAATGATAACGATATTGACTAAGATGACTTTAACGATGACGATAATTATAACGTAAACGATGTTAATAACGATAGCGATTAGGATGACTTTAACGATGACGGTAATCGTAACGTAAACGATGTTAATAACGATAATGAGAACGATTACGATGAATTTAACGATAACGATAATTATAACGTAAACGATGTTAATAACGATAACGATTACGACGACTTTAACGATGACGGTAATATCTTATTTTGTTAACTTTGCCATATAAAAGAAAAATAATAGTTAGACATACATGCACACATACATTGATATATATTACATTGAGCCAGCTACTGTGGACCTAGACTAATAATAATGATAATAATAATAATGATAACGATTACTATAACTACGATAATGATGATTTTAACGATGACGATAATAACGATAACAATTGTATAGTTATTGAAAACTAGGTGCAAAACGACAAATTTTAATACTTGACGTATGTTAATTTTTCGTTAACAGCAAGAACATTTCCATAACGAGTTTAACCCGCCACACCCCTTAGAGGGTCGCCACACAAGCATCAGAAACCAAGGGAAAAACATTTCCTCTGATGACAATGAAAAAAAAGAAGAATCGGAAGGTGATGATGTTGATGACGAAATCGAAGCTGCAGTAAGAAGGATGCCATGGCATAGCCTAGCATACACGAGTTTTCAACACCCAACCGTCGAGAAACTAGGCGGCGGTGCATTTCAACACTATGAGGGGGATGAACTAGCTGCAAAGTTTCAAAGAAATCTCGCCATAGCTGGTACTGGAATTGCTTATGATGGCAACAGAAGATTTTATAAATACGCTTCTTTACCTGAGACTACAAAATTCGCAAGTTATTCAAGTTTGACGAGGCCCAAAACTGCTCCCGAACGGAGCTGCTCTCCGATTGTTAACAACATGCCGAGCCAGCTCCGCGAGCAAACAATGACAGGCTCAACAAATAACGATTTGCATCCCAAATGGTTTCGCCCGAGCACCAAGTACGGCCAATCAGGTCGACCCAGCACGATGTATATGGACCTGCAGAACAATTGGAGCAAAACCGAGGCACACAGACGATTTCATCAACAGTTCCCGGAGAACGCTCCTGATATCCGTGAGAAACCCGATCTTCGAATTACAACCAATGAGAGGCGTCATATCATTCCTGAAACGGGTCTTCATGGATATTACTTCCATTGATATAAACTTTTACTAATCTTGGCCCAACCGTGATACTAGTGGAACAAGCGGTCGAAGGGAATAATCTGAGCATGCGCTATTGAACCGCCATCAGTCTTCAGGATAATTAAGAAGAAAGTTAAGGGAGAACTCACTCCTCTGTGAGTTTGGGAACAGAAAAAGCGAGTTACACTGAGTTTAAGCCATGTCACTATGTGGAACTTTTTGCACGAGTTTTAAAGAAGTGTAAAATGAAAAATCAGCTACTGTTGGGAAAACTGATAACAGAAAAAGCGATCGCCGAGTATGTATATTTACAAATATTAGTGGTCAAATTTTTTGCTTGAACGAAAGTTGACCTTTAATGTTATCGATAAGCCACATTCACGATCGTGCGCAGAACGAACGTGCGGCCGAGTTTGCGTGAAAGCGAGGCTAAGCCTGCCTGGCGGGCCAGATTGTGTTTCCATCCTTTTCACGTCTGCACAAAAGTTTAAATCTACAAAGTGTTTTTAAAATGGTAAATATCATGTATTATCATGTATAATCAATGTATTTTGGAATTGTGAACGACAAGGAATTCTTGCTCTGGCTCTGAATACAGTGCACAAGGAACATTCTATAATTTACACTTGTTGAGTAAAGAAAAAGCTTGCCTTAGTGTGCACAGAAACAGGCAACTTTTTTTTACAGATTTGATTAAAAATGTCCGTATATTTTAAGACTCGTGTTGCGTATTATTTTTCCCCTCTACATCATCCAAAGCCGGTAAATTAATATGGCGAACGAGTAAATGCGCGAGAACTGGGGCGGAATACATCGATGCCACCAAGCTAAGCGTTCATCCTGGCTATAAAACGACATCTGCCAGTTTCACAACTTCCAAACACGCTCATTTCAATTTTCTCCGCTAGTTGCAAGCGGCGCGACTTTTAAATTTGACAACACACCGACCAATCACGTTTAAGAACGCGAAGAAATTTTTACAATAAGTTGTCTGTTTTCCCTATTTTTCTTTTTCTCCCATCACCAACCCCTGTACTTTTTGTCTTAACTCCAGTTCTCGCACGTTTATTTGTCCGTCATCTTGGTTTATCGGTTTGGACGAACTATATAGAAGAGGATTGAACTGTTCGTAGTCTAGTAAGTAATGCACACGTACTCCTACAAATTTGCATACATTTTGTGCAAAGGCTCGAGATAGCCAGTTTACTCAGTTTGGTCACGATCTGTTTTTGTTTTTGAAAATACTGAAGTTAGAATGCGTATTTTATTTATAGGTAGTTTTTATACAAATGAATTGAACACTTGGTTACAGATTTTACACACATAAGTCAAATAGTACAAACGCTGTCATTGGTCTAAAAAACATTGAACATTAGATGTAAACACAGTATATATTGAAGAACATGTATATTTCTTCTTTAGATAGTTGTTTCAAAAACGAAATGCAAAACGGTTTCCATAACCAGATGTAAACACTTGGGAGGTTGGGAGAACACTCGGTAAGATGGAAACCACGAAGGGAACTGCAGGACCTATATTTCTTGTTTTCCGTGCTTACATCAGGTTATATAAACACTGAAACCATTTTATATATCGTCATTATACACTGGACCGCTTTATGCTAGGTTTGCACACTGAAGATTTTCACTAGATAATGTTTCGATGAACTGATGTTTTTTTTAAGTATACTTATAAACTGAAATTATTTATTCTAAATTGGTTCATCTTGTAAATAAAAAAGGTTTTCATTGCTTGTCCACGCTTTGTCAATGCATGTGTGCCGTTGGCGTTATAGACGGCAGGGATATAGTAGCGGTTATGGCAGGGGTGTCGTGATGGTAGTAAAAATGGCTGGGGTCATGGCAGGGGTGTCGTGGTGGTATTAAAAATGGCAGGGGTGATGGTAGCGGTTATGGCGGGATGTTGTGATGGTAGTAGTAATGACAGGAGTGAGTGCAGCGGTTATGGCAGGGGTGTCATGATGGTAGTAAAAATGGCTGGGGTCATGGCAGGGGTGTCGTGGTAGTAGTAAAAATGGCAGGGGTGATGGTAGCGGTTATGGCGGGGTGTTGTGATGGTAGTAGTAATGACAGGAGTGATTGCAGCGGTTATGGCAGGGGTGTCATGATGGTAGTAAAAATGGCTGGGGTCATGGCAGGGGTGTCGTGGTGGTAGTAAAAATGGCAGGGGTGATGGTAGCGGTTATGGCGGGGTGTTGTGATGGTAATAGTAATGACAGGAGTGATTGCAGCGGTTATGGCAGGGGTGTCATGATGGTAGTAAAAATGGCTGGGGTCATGGCAG
>JAOBRD020405556.1:0-19285 GCA_027575215.2 Hydrozoanthus sils
GCCTGATCAGCACTTTTAAAAACTGAAACAGATACAAAATGTTGGACAAAATACGTCTTCTAAAAGTTTTATCTCTTTTAGAGTTTTTACGGTAACACAATGAATAGAGACTGCTGTGTTGTTTCCACTTGTTTAATTGCAGCTGTAGTGGAGTTTGCTATTAATGTACCTGATCACACGCATTTATAATTTCTTACAGTTTTTACAAGACATCGTTGTTACTGAGAAAGCATTAATACAAATTAAATTTATGATTTGTCAAACTAAGCGGCTAGCACAGTGAAACAAGCTGAAAACACGCCGCACAAGAATCAAGTAAGGAGAACGAAACGTTTATTTTGCTTTTTGTTGCTTCCATCCCCAAGACTTTTGGAAAGGGAGGGAAGGGAGAGTTCATGCTTACCAAGATATAGAAATCTTTAAAAAGCTTTTGTTGGAAGAGAATCTAAAACGTCAATTGACCATTCCGAAACAGAAGTTGGCTGTACATTTAACCACAATGTAATGCCTACCTTACACCGCCACCGCTAAAAGAAACTCAGTGAAGGTGCAAGACAACTGGTGAAACTCTTACTAATACTAACAGCTAACAACGACGTGAACATCAAATTTGAGGTTTACAGATTCTCTCTTTGCGTTTCATGGGCATGTTTGTGCGCAAGAGATTGTGGGTAACTATATAGGTTGTAATCTTTTGTGTAAGCGTGAATTACATGTATATTTTTCGGATATTTTCTTCTGCGGAAGCGTTTTTTACTAATATTGTCGAATAACCAGCAAAATTTGCAGAAACAATGGCCTTAACGGATTCTCATGAGCTGTATTGCAAAATCGAAAGAAATTCGTAGAAAATAAAAAATTGATGGAAAACGGGGAGGGGGAGATTCTGCAATCCCTGGACCGGACCTCTCTCTAGGCCTCTTGGTACGCCCCTGCGTCTGATCACATTAGCTGATGTCTCCGTTATGCCGCGCTTCCTGTTCTCTCCTTATTTCACAAATATTTAATGATTCATTGTTTTTTACCCTCTCTCAGCAATCAAAATTCCAATTAATCCAAACCTGACAGTAGATTTAACCCATTCAGTCCCAGTTGTATTGGTAAATTCTTCAAAATCCCATACTTTTCATTGAACAATTTTGGGGAGTTTTCTTTTTCATCTTCAGTTTGCTTTGTTTGATAAAATCTCATTTTCCCAGTGTTTTAAAATATCTTAATTCTAAGTATTATACCAGGAGAAGTTACATGTTGATAACTGATTAGGACTAAAAGGATAAATGAGAGAGTTTGGATAGTCCTTTTGTTTTGGCTGGTTTTATTGCTTTACACCCGAGTAAAACTATGAAGGTTCTACGTATTATAATATAGATTCGATATAACGCGCGTTCTCATAGGTCAAAAACCCATGTTTTGCCAGAGTATATAGTTTAACACTACCTCATCATGCCAATATTTTTGTTAGATATGACAAAAAACATATTCGGTGAAGAAATATGTGACTCAGTTTTCTACAAAGTAGCAGAAAGTTTTTAGACGTTAGAGAAGTCACGTTTTGCCGAGTTATCGTTTGTCGATCTGTGCGCTTTGATGTTTCTTCTCTCGTGTATAATCTATATTATAAAGCAAATGAAGAAGCCTGAGCCGCGTATAAGACTGTGATAAAACACTCCAGGCTTTTGAGATATCTCGAGAGACGTAGGAATTGCTCGCCGGCAGCTCATGTTTTCTAAAATTCCCTCGTGTTTTAAAATGCTCGTCGTGTTTATCACAGCCTAGCACATGACTTTTAAAAGCTTCTTTATTTGTTAAAGAAGGTTAACACATCTTTCTAAGAGAACCCCAACACTACTTCACTTTATGGAGGAAGAGACAAAAAAAGTTTTGTTCTGCCGCATAGGTTTTCCTTATAAGCTTGTATTCGTGATCCCCATTTCGTCCTCTTCTTTCTTTTTTTCTTTGAGTTGGATGCCATTGGAGAGATTTTCTTCTTCGTCTTTCGATTTGGATTTCTCAACATCCACATACACATAGAAGTAGGACATGATTCCAAATATGACTGTGATCACCACCATGAGACCGCTGTACATAAACATTTCTTTTTCCTAGGCGCAGAATTCAAGAATTAACAGTTGAAATATAAGAATAGGACATGATTCCAAATATGACCGTAATCGTCACTGTGAGACCCCTGTACATGAAGATTTCTTCTTTCCAGGCTCAAATTAAACTCAAAAACTAAAATTTGTAAAAAGTAAAGAGAAATTCCAAATATGACTGCAGACTGATGTACTTAAACCATTTCTAACCTTAAACAGGAATTACACGAAATTAGGAGCTGACAGCAAATTGATAACAGGCGCAGAAGTCAAGAAACAATTTGTTGTTCGGCAAAAGAAGAAAGAATATCTTTGGTTAATGCAAACGTTTTTAAGGTGAGTAAAACTAGTTTATAAAAACATGCAATAAAATGCAGCTAAAAATTTCATTTGTGTGTATTTCATATCAGGAAACATAATTTAATAAACTAGATAATTATAGCATTTAAGTTTTGACCACCACATCACAGACAAACCAACATCAACGTAAACAATATCAACAATTGCAAAACGAGGAAACGGATAACCCCACACACAGGCTCATTTCACGTCCGCGGGAGTGCAGTGAGCCTGGGTACGAGTGTTTGGAAAGTGAAAGCTTAAAAGGTAACAAGTAATAATAATGTCTTACAATTCCTTTCACTGGATTGGCCAAAGATAGGATCATCACGATCAGATCACCAAAGGCGACGGTCAACAGCCAGAAGGATTGCAGAACAGACTTCATAGAGGACGGAGCCTATAAAAACAACAAAGATTTTAAAATTCTAACTTTTACAAGCTTGCATTGCACCTTCTCAAATTACATGTTATTGACTTTCCTTTCCTGACACTTTCCAGATTAGCTACGTAGTTTGAGCTATTTTGGGTTAACAGTACCTCACAAGTGTGAAACAAGTCTATTTCGCAACATGAAGTACACGGTATATTCTCCATGGCTGAGTGCCATCGATGCACCTCTATGTTTTCTAAAACCATAAAATATTTACAAATGTATTAACATACAAGATGTTAACACTGGTAATACTAAATATAAAACTTGTACAGGACAATCGATACTGAGAAAATGATAACTCATCAAACACAGAGAATTACTGAAATGAAAAGTAAAACCCTCCCAAGACCGACTGTGTGGCCGATCTGTGGAGTTGCACGTTTCATTGGCTCATGGCAGGGGCAGCGCTTCCTTATTTGGATCTAGTTGTGGTAGAGCTTCCTTATTTGGCTCAGTAAATGGTTGTACTTCATGTAATACTGAACAACTGTCCGGCGGAACGACCGACAGTCGATCCATCTTCTCAAAGAAATTGAGAACTTGACTGCTAAAAGCATGATATATACATCGTTGAGAATATATGCTGTCTCGCTTCGCTCGATAGCAATAATATTCACTGGTTAATGCTCAATAAAAAAAGACATGGTAACACATTCCATTCAATTAGTATTCCTATTATTTCATTTGATATACTGATCATAATAAAAGTAAAAGAATAACGATAATCATTTATAATATTCAGTATATATAATAAAAAATAATGAAATGCGATGAAAGCTGGTAGAGTTGAATGTAATATGAATATTGTTATCACCCAATGAAATATTTACGATATATAAAATTTATATTAATAGGATCCATCCGTGGCATACTGCCATGGAATAAATACCAAATACACATATATACTTACCTGAGAATAAGCGAAGCTGAGACCGGTAACAGAAAACATGACTTCCGCAGCTGTTAACACCACGTACTGGGGAATCTGCATGAGGCGGGACACCGCTGTACCTTCCGCGTCCTCATGCATCGAAACATCAACCTAAACATGTAAACGCTTTAAGTATGTCGTTGGTAGAAGCGTTTTATGCGGAGAATAATAAGGATCATCATGTTAGCTCTGTTATACTCATCAATACCCGTTTCACTGGAGAAGCTTTAACCCTGTAAGGAAAAATATGCTTCACCCTCAAAATTTGAAATTTTGTGGCCTCGATATCTCCAAATAATTTTTACAAAAAATTGTTGATGTAAAGAGAGATATGACTAAGGGCTAATCTAGAAATTTATTTTTGGGAAGTTTTATTTTTGGCATTTTATTTTCCATTGTGGTATGACTCAAGTTCAATTGTTTTTTCAAATCTGAATTTGACACTGTCATTTATACGTACCGATTTTTGCGTATTGTCGTCTTTATGAGGGTGGACTATCAACGTGAACCCTCCGAAGTTCTTCATCTTGTACAGCTTCTTTGGGTTATACTACAACAAAAAGTTGATGATTAAATCCCTGACTTTCTAGTTTATTATTAAACTTACAACCAGTCGATGTAAGTATACTGAAAAGGATCACGAAAGACCCGCTTAAAAACAAAGGAAGAAGAAATATAAATTGGGGACACGTTGAAAGAGCTGAACATGTAAGCAAACAAGGATCAGTTAATTTCCTAGCTATTTATTTCAAAAGCGGCCGGTAAGAGCTTAGAAAAAGTATAACTGGTACGTTAGTATTGTCGGATTTATCTGACATTATAGCGGCCATGTTGGTGGCCTTGAACAAAAGAATTTTGATGACTTTTTTGTTTAGATCACCAACAAGGCCGTTTCGTCTTTTGTCTTTGGCATCTCTAGGGAGTACGTGAAAAGCAAAAAAAACATACCAGTTTCCATTTAATAGAGGAGTTAAGTGTGTCCATAACCTCCAGGTTAAACCTAGAAGATAAAAATCAAACAATAAGTTGATTAACTTTAATCAGGAAAATGACAATAGATATGATGAACGCAGAAATCTGAAGAAGGCCTTGTGATACGGTCGAAACGTCGCTTTCGCTCTATGAATTTTCAGGTTTTTTTTGATTTCGGTATATTTGATCAGGAATACTTACAAAATCCTTTTTGAGATTCTTCATAATTTTTTTCATCTCTTCTCTTTATTTTTTAATATCGAAAAGTATTGATAATGGTAATAATTATAATTGTAATGATTATGATGATGAGAATGGAAATGACAGTGATAATGATAATGATAATGATAATGATATTGAAAGTGGTAATGGTAATGATGATGGTTATGGTAAAGGTAATGTCCATGATAATGAAAATGTTAACAGCAAGGACAATTCTCAACATTAAAAGTCTCAATGCTCTACTTGAAAAGTAGTTTACGGTTTAATTTAAACAAACTAAGACTTCAAGAAACAATGCACGCAGCTCAACACTTACTCTCCGGTTTTAACTTCCTTGAATTCGCTCGTCTGAGTCGAAATATTCATGATGACAATCGGATCCATTTTGTCAATGGCGGAATTAAACTTCAAGTTAATGGCCTTGCTATTCATCAGGTGTCCCGGGGCGTAGAGCACCCTGAAACGGTTACAGAATTTATACAAAAATTTCAATCTCGAAAATTTTTTGTAGCTTTCTTATTGGTTCACTCAATCCTGGTTTTCAGCTCATATACCGAATTTACCATATATGGAAACTGACTGTGTAATATTCCAGCCGTCATTTTCAAGTATCAATAGGTTCGGGAAACTCAAGAAACTAATTTTTCCATCCGTGCTTGTTGGATATGAGATGATTTATAGCCAAAGAGCGCACACTCTTGGACTAATTGTTAATTAATTGGTTTGATCAGAACGGGTCATTTGATCAAGATCTACGGTTGAACCTCGATAACTCGAACCCCCGATAACTCGAATTACCCCGAAGCAAAACTGATTTCCCTCGGATTTGCTTTATATATTTGACATTTTAACCCCTATGACTCAAAACCCCGATACTTCCAAGTAATATCAACTTCCCTTGTTGCAATTTGAGTCGCAGGATTCAAGTGTATCTTCTTCCTTACAAAAGGCAAAGAAGACATTTGGTAATGAGAAAACGAGAGTTGAACCCTTGATTACGCTAAAGATGGCGACTTGTTTATTTGCCCATAATTCCTTGCGAGTAAATGTCTAAAATTGCTCATAAAGACACATAATGAGAACCCGTAAACCTCAAGTTTGACATACACGTGCACAGTATTGTTAGTATAAGGAAGAGTTTTACCAACTCTTGTCTTCTCCACAGTTAGTACTCACCTGACACGTGACATAGCCTTGGTTACATCAACTTCTATTAATTTCAAAGCAGCCTGAAACGAATTGGCACAACGGTGAGTAATCGATAAACAGGCTTGAAGAAGTATGATTAATACCTTGATAAAAACAATTTTTATGTTACACTAAAAATGTTATGCTATTTCTTATAAAGCCAACGTTGACACCCAATATATGAAAAAAATCAATCTGCTTCTCAATGACAAAAGCCTCATACGTTTCCAAAAACAAAAGTTCGTCCCGGTTCTTGCTAAAGAAAAATTACGTTTATGTCTCAAATAACATCCCATAAATCTTGACAATAACAAAGGATATCTCGGATGCTTGTTCCAGAAACTATGGTATAATTACATTTTTTTATTTAACGCTGCTTATAAGGTTGTTGTTCATGACGATACTAGAAATAATGCAGTTGACAGTATCGATAACAGCCACACTGAACAGATAAAAAGGGTAGTGGTTATCATAATGCAAATTCTAGAGAGTAATAGCAGTGAAATCAGATACGAGTGAATATTCCAGACTTCAGCAACAGTATATATACTCAAATAGCAACAATTCAATCAATTTTAGGGTTTAAACAATTTTTTAGCTCTGGTATACAACATCCAGGGCATCGAAGCGATCGGGATCCGACAGCCACTGGGAAGGCATCAAGCATCCAGATGCAAGCCGCATTCACAACAAGGAAGGCATCCACTATCCACGGAATCTAAGATCTAAGCATCCGGCATCCAGAAGTTAGGCATCCGGCATCCACTAACTAGTGCTCTTGGTGCGCTTACATTGGGCGATACATGGGGAGAAAATATGTTTGAATTCGTAAAGAAAAAGTGGTGGGCATAAATGGGTTGCTTTTTGTCGAGATGCCTCTGTATATGTTTTAATTAATCCATACAGTAAAACAGCATTCTTAAAGAAAGACAAATAGATAACAGTAACAATGAACTCACTGCTCTCAGTTCAACTTTGTCCTGGTTGACTCCAATCAAAACACTATACACTGAGTCACTCTTCACATTCAACGTGACTTCTCCAGTAGTTGCGTTACACCCTTTCGCCGACACTTTAAAGGTTTTGTTACCTGAGTAGCCTGTTTCCATGGAGGATCTCTAAACAACAATAGAGAACAGTAACAAAATCATTACAAGTGCTACAACAGAAACTATATCAAGACAAAATAACTTATGATTAAGATAACCTGATATATAATTTAAAATATATTTAAAAATGGATAGGGCCTCACATGCACATTTACAAGCACTTAAATAGCTCGGAAACATGTCGTTCAGTTTGCAACGAACACTGTTTCGGGTCAGGCATCAACTTACTTTGATTTGCAAATCAAAGAAACACTACATATCCTTTGGAAAAGCCCTCGTTGAATGTTCGAGTCAAACACTTTAATACCAAACTTACACTTTACTATGCCACGAACCACATAATTCTATTATCTTAGTATCTATCACTATTGTCATTGTTCTTCCTACATATACATTACCATTAACTAATTCATTAAAGCACTGACGAAGGCAGAAGATGCTGCCGAAACATGTCTATTAAAAAACTCAAAGTTGTCGTATATGTGTTAAAAATGGTATATAATTATTGTTTAAATTGTGTAGCGTCTAGGAAACTTCATACTTTCTACACCTACTTAAATGTCAATATACATAAATTGGAAGAGTTTTCCATTGCCTCTAACATTGGCACATCGGTGATTAAACGCCCAAGACACGATTGTAATAATGACAACGACGTTCGCATGAAACATTTGGTAATGTAGATGATGGATTAAATGAACTGCATGATAGATGGTGAAGACATCGATTGCATGATAGGTGGCGAATGACATCGATTGTATGATAGGTGATGGATGATATCAAATGTATGGTAGGTGATGGATGACAACAAATGCATGGTAGGTAATGGATGACATCAAATGGATGATAGGTGATGACTATGACATCAATTGCGTGTATGTGATGGATGAGTTCTATGATAGGTGGCGACCATGACATTAATTGCATTATATTTGATGGATGACATCGATCAATTGTATGATAGATGGTGACCATGTCATCAACTGCTTATGACCATGACATCGATTGTATGATACGTGATGGATGACATCAACTGCATGATATTTGATGGATGACATCAGTTGTATGATAGGTGAAAACCACGACATCAATCGTGTGATAGATGGTGACCATGACATCAATTGCATGATAGGTGACGGATGGCATGCATGATAGGTTATTGATGACATCAAATGCACGATAGGTCTTGGCCATGACATCAATTGCACGACAGTTGATGGATGGCATCGATTGCATGATAGGTGATGGATAAATCAAACTCGCAAAAGGTGATGGATAATATCAAATTCTTGATAGGTGATGGATAACGTTAAACGCTCGATAGGTGATAGATGACATCAATTGCATGATAAGTGATGAATGGCATCAACATCATCGGGCTAAGTTTAGCTTACCTCTCCATAGCCCAGTTCCACTTTGTAGAAAAGATCGGGATTGATTTTAACAGCGCATGGAGCGGTGTTGATGAACTCGACTGTTGCTTTCCCGGATCCGGGACTCGGAGGTCCCATGTGGATTGTCTAGGTAATCAAGAAATTATGGACGTGATTGACATTACCAACAATAGTTGTTAGTCGTTGAGAAAATAACATAATTAGCACATACAATAGCTTTTATTTTCATAAGTACTATAATCATTACCACTACAATTATCATTATTATCATCATCAATCATTTAGCTATAAGTCACTGTGACTATGGCTATCATATCACCGTCACTGTCACTGTCTCTGTCACTATCATTTTCAGCGCCAATATCACCTTTACTGTCTATGTTACTGTCACTATCATTGTCATATCTATATAATTATCATTATCATTACCATTGTCACTTTCTCTTTCACCGTCACTATCACTGTCACTATCACCATCATTGTCATTATCACTGCCGTTGTTATCGTCACTGTTGCTAACGCTTTCGTTACCAGCATCAATAATAACGATACTATCACTATTGTATTCTTCATTTTTATACTGACCTGAATTTTTATCTGGACGAACGCACATACCACAAAAGCCACAGCAGCTAAGAACATTCCTCCAGTCATTTTCTTTAAGGCACTACAGAGAACAAGGTTAAGAATGCTTGTGCTTGCATTTGGATTGCCAAGAACGTCTGATTATAAAATATTTCCATCATAATTCACATCTATAACTTGATTCCCAGCATTGAATAAAGAAACACCCAAACCAAGAGAAAATACTGCTTTTCATAACAGAGTGTAATCCAGCAGCAAGAAAGACAAAGCAAATTCAATGGCACTCTCTTTTAACTGCTACTTAATCGAAAAACAACCATAGTTTTTGTTATTATATGGAAAGGTCTTCCCCTAAAAACATATCATACAAACTTGTAAGCACTGATTATTGTTGCAGCAAAACATTAAACAATACATAATCACAAAGAAAAACAAAGTATTGGAGCAAACTGACAAAATAAAAATGACATAAGAGAAGCCATGAAGGCCCGTCGTCCCCTTTCAGTCCAAAATACGCCAAATGATGTATTGCCTAATTCTCCCAATTAGAACCCATACTCTTCCTATTAGCAGTTTAGGAGAATAGGGCTTTTCATCTTTAGTAGTTTCTATGTTTGATCAATTTCCATTTTCTCGGTACAAAATGAGCCTTTTTGTACGAGTTATGTAAGAGGAAGTTTGATGTTAATGAACTGGCTGGAGCTGAAAGGGTTAAAAGATCGTGCCATAGCCAGTGTGCAAACATCTACCAGGCAACATTCTCGCGAGCTTTGCAGATATTTTCCAAACTAGAACCCATTCTTTTCATGTTACAAGTTTAGAAGAATCTTGCTGTATTCTCGACGTTTTGAGATTCGCCTTCGAGAGGTCTGGTAACAGCGTTCCAGAATGTGACTTGGGAAAAAAACTGTTCTAAATCTTATATTAACTTGCTAATTATTGCACTCATTTTTGCTTTTTACCTCAACGGCAGCCTGCAGCGTTCAAAGCACGGGTAGATGACGGCATCGTACAGCGGAATGAGAATCAACACAAGAATCGGGTTCAGAGCCTGTAAGGAGAAACGAGGAGGACAGGTCAGACTTTTTTACACCCCCTTCGTATTCAAAGTACCGCTGATAAAAAAGTTTGTCGGCGCAGTTGCTCAGGCTTGGTCTCGAACTGAAGTAAAATATTCACAAATTCCAGCGTGGAGGAACTGAATTTTAAAATGCAACAACACACTGAGTTTTGAGTAACACGTTTTCTCTCTGGCATTTGTGAATATGATTCGACGAGAACAAAAATTTAATAAGCAAAGGTAGAAAACAATAGCAAAGTTAATGGTTTTCGATCATATTATTAGCTACAAAGGTATGAAAATACATGGAGGAACAGATAGATAACCAGTTACCTGAATCTGGTCTGAGCGAAGAGTTCCTAACGGCCCCTAAACATAAGAACATCCACAGGAGGTTAAGTTTTGATAACAAACATTGGCTTTTGTGAAAATTTTGGATCAGCATGCAGAACTGTCGTATTTGTAAATAAATTTACAAAGTTTAGATCTACACGCCATACTCAATAAAAAAGCATAATAAAAAGGAGTAGAAGTAGAAGAAAAAGGTGAAGAAAATGAAGAAGATAAAGAGAAAGATTTAAAGAAGAAAAAGAAGAGGAAAAAGAAGAAGAAGAAGAAAAAGAAGAAGAAGAAAAAAAAAGAAGAGGAAGAAGGAGGAGGAGGAGAAAAAGAAGAACAAGAACAAGAACATGATGAAAAAGAAGAAGAAGAAAAAGGAGAAGGAGATGAAGAAGAAGAGGAAGAAGCAAACAACAAGAAAATTAAAATATTATAAAGGTAAAAATAAATATCTGGAACGTGACCTGCTTTACCATAATAACAACAATGATAATAACAATAACAAACAAAGCTTGCGTTCAACGACCGGCACCAATTTGAGTTGACTTATCTAAACAAAATAATATTGATATTATTATTATCAGTGATAATAATAATAATAATAATAATAATAATAATAATTATTATTATTATTATTATTGTTATTATTATTATAACATTGTTCTTACATAACATTGCAAAGCACAGCTGGTTGTTTAGTAAAATCAGCGCTATAGAAATAATATTACCATTATTTTTTTATCTATATATTTGTTATTATCGTTATTGTTAGTAGTAGTAACAACAGCAATAATTATAATAATTGCATTATTCCTAATAATGGTAATAATTTGTCTTCAAAGAATGACCTGTTCAGTTATTAAAAAATCGTTATAACTTTGGGTCTTGTCTAGCTTAACAGCAATATATCATCTAGAATTTCGACTAGCACGTACTGAGTGAAAAATAAAACATGAAACGTATTATGGGTTCTTGTTCGGAGAATTTAGCAACGAACCATTTGACTTATTTGGGGCTGAAAGGTTTAATTGCACTACTTTGTAAGCTTTTTGAGAAAATCAGCGCAGCACTCTCACCAAGTTTCCATCCATCTGTTCTGCTTGTAACGTCCAACTTGATCCCTGTCCAAAAGGTCAAATCCAGCAATGTTCAATCTTTTTAAACTATTCAACGTTTATGTATTTAACTTCTCTTTACATAACCCGAACTGTATAAGATACATATTAAGCAATGAGAAGATAGGAATTGGTCAAACTTAGTTGCGTAGCAAAGTTCTCCTAAACTGTTAACATGAAAAATGTGGGTTCTAGTTGGGAGAATTCCGAAAAACGTTGTTTGCCTTAATATGGTTAAAGGTTAACGCCATATCAAATTTTATCGTACATTTTACTCAGTAACAACAAAGTTAACTCATATATGCCTCAATTACCCCTACCTATCGACAGATCCTAATTGTAAAAAAAATGGAAAAAATGAGGAAGAAAAATTGGGATAGGGGGAGGGTTCGGAAATTCTAGACACCTCCCCCCCCCATCCTACTCCAGGTACCAGTAGTACATTTCTCGTTTCCGAAATATTTCGATGCCTAGGCGACAAAATCGTCGGCTTTGAAGGCGCCATTGTCAAATAAGGTGCTTAATAATACTTTTCAAATGAAAAATGGCGTCGAAAGAGTTAAAACAACCGATTCATGACCAAAACGGCCTGAGTTCACTTAAGTCCTTTCTTGAGCCTAAATGGCTTGCTAAATGCGCCTGTATCCAGCTTTCGTGGTATCAAGCGGATAAAATAATGATCTAAGTTCCAATGGACATAGCTCAAATCCATAATTCGTTAGCCCCAATACAGCTGGTGGAGATCATAGGATGAGGTGCGGGATAAAGCGGCTGACAAGAAATAGTGGAAGGATTTGTGATGGCCCTATATGCCATTCAGGCATAAAGAGGACTTGATGATGATGATGAATACAGCTAAGTCAACTGGAACAAGTCGGATAGAGTGTCTTGTCCAAAGACACAGCTATAGTGGGGCTACAATTCATGACTGTTGAGTTACCCCTCAATTGCGCTTATAAACTGCTTGGCTACTTCTCAAACATTACACTGATCATAAATTAGGAACCACAATGCTAAACTGAAAAACCCAGATCGCTACAAGTTTAACGTCATCAAGGTGGAACTTAGTACGTAAGCTTACCTGCTGATGGAAAAGAGCCCAGAATATGGGCAGCGGTATGTACATTTTGAGCACGCTCAGTAACATCTTGATGTCTTCGATGTCTTTCACCTAAGCATCATGAAAAAACATAAACATTACTAACAGATGCGCACGTCGACGTCTAATATATGTATAATGATTTTCAAACAATTTCTTGCGCATGTCTATTACATTTCATAATAAATTTCAAGCACTTTTTGTGTATGTATATTGAATTTCATAAGCAGTTTCAAGCAAATTAATGCGTATTTCTTTTACATTTCATATTCATTTTCAAGAAATTTACTGCGCATGTCGATTACAGTTCATATTCAATTTCAAGCAATTTAATGCACATGTCGATTAAATTTTATAATCAATTTCAAGCTATTTAATGCGCATGTCGATTACATTTCATAATCAATTTCAAGCTATTTAATGCGTATGTCGATTACATTTGGTAATCAATTTCAAGCTATTTAATGCGCATGTTGATTACATTTCATAATCAATTTCAAGTAAAGTAATGCGTACGTCTATTGCATTTCATATTCAATTTCAAGCAATTTAATGCGCATGTCGATTACATTTCATAATCAATTTCAAGCTATTTAATGCGCATGTCGATTACATTTCATAATCAATTTCAAGCTATTTAATGCTCTCGTTGATTACATTTCGTAATCAGTTTCAAGCAACCTTATGCGCATGGTGATTACATTTCAAAATCAATTTCAAACAAATTAGTGCGCATGTCGATTACATTTCGTAATCAATTTCAGGCATTTTTATGCGCATGTCTATTGCATTTAATAATCAATTTCAAGCATTTTATGGGCTTGAATAATACACCTCATAAACCTTCAGTCTAATGATTGCCACCGAGCATGAAACTTGGTTAACCTTTCAACGGATTGTATTCAAAACTTTTCTTGAAAAGACATGTTTTACAGCGCTGCCCCTGTAGCACTTTTCACCGCGAGTCTTTTTAAAGGGGCTGTTCCACGCTTCAGAGTACTGGGTTCTAATTTGTTGTTAACACTTGATTTTATGTTGGGTGAACAAGTTTTCAAGTTTAAGCGGAGGAATAACATGCGGTCACCGAGCAAGTGTAGTCAACTTCTTTGGCATCGAAATCGTCGTTTTGGCTTCCGTTTTATAAAAATGGACAAGCTACAGACTATCAGTTGCCATTTTTTTAAACCTTTTCGTTCTGGCTGTTGGTGAATTCATTCGTGGCGGTCATGAGTTGCCGGCGGCTAACGATTCATGGCAGATTTCGAAGCGGCAGTGAGCGCCTAAAACAGTCTACAACATGTCGAGTAAATCTAAGCTTATAAACTCTTCTTTTGGATTCAAGATCGAGAACACGTTTACCTGAAGATCGAGTAACATGTCCAGAGTTTATGGAAGAAGTGGAAGATATCAGGGCGGTTTGCCTCAGATTCTGCATTTGCTGCGTACTTTCTCTCTCAAGATAAAGATCGAGAGTCAAAGCCGAGAAGAGTTTTGCCATGAATTTTGCTTCGTATTTGTACCTCCAGTGGTCACTTGCTGCAGTCTAGACTGTTTTTGCGGAATGGCGAAACGGTAAAGTTGAAATGAAATGTCAGTCCCGCGTTTTACAAACGAAAGCAATCGCTTTTAATTTTTGTATCTGATCAAAACAAACTAAACTGGTCCGGTTTGATGTTGATCTTAACATTTGGACACTCAGCTACACGCCAAATAACAAAACTTATTGCAATAATAGTTTCGTCGTGTCAGTTAATTATATTTGAGCAGCTGATGTAACAGTATCATTATAGTATAATTCTATAAGCAAAAACCGTTTAGAAATTGTTGATTTAAACCGGTTATCAGTCAACAGTTTGCAAGGCAGTTTGGCGGCAACTCATGAGCGCCACACAATTCACCAACAGCCAGCACACTGAAAAAGGTAAAAAATAACAACTGATAGTCAGTAGCTTGTCCACTTTTATAAAACGGAAGCCAAAACGACGATTTTGATGCCAAAGAAGACGACTACACTTGCTCGGCTACCGCTTGTCATTCCTCCGCGTAAACTTGAAAACTTGTTCACCCAACACGAAATCAAGTGTCAACGAACAGTCAACAAATTAGAACCCAGTGCTCCGAAGCGTGGAACAGCCCCTTTAAAGTAATGTTGATAGTACATGTGATAATAGTTTTCAAGCAATTTTAAGCGCAAGTCTAAAATATGTCATAATCATTTTTAAACGAATTCATGCGCGTGTCTTTTATTACGTCATAATCGTTTTCAAGCAGTTTTATGCACATAACTATTACATGTCGAAATTATTTTCCAGCCAATTGGTACGAGTGTCTATCACATTTATGCAAATTCATGTGCATGTCTATTATATGTCATAATTATCTTCAAACAATCTTATACGCATGTCTGTTACACGTCATAATTATTTACAAGCAATTTTATGCGTATGCCTACCATATGTTAATTACGTTCAAGCAATTACATTTCGTAATCATTTTCAAGGAGACACGTGCGCATGTCTGTTATGAGTATAATAAAATTTTTAAGCAATTTTATGTGCATGTCTATTATGTGCCAAATCATTTTCAAGCAAATTCATGCGCCTGTCTATTACACGTCATAATCATCTTCAAGCAATCTTATGCGCACGTCTGTTAAAGTCATAATCATTTTCAAGCAAATTCACGCGCATGTCTATTCCATGTCATAATCATCTTCGAGCAATCTTATGCGCATGTCTGTTACAAGTCATATTTATTATACAAGCAATTCTATGCGCATGTCTATTCCATGTCATAATCATTTTCAAGACATTTTATGCGCATGTCTAATACATGTCATAATCATTTTCAAGTAAATACATGCGCATGTTTATTACACGTCATAACCATCTTCGAGCAATCTTATGCGCACGTCTGTTAAAGTCATAATCATTTTCAAACAAATTCATGCGCATGTCTATTACACGTCATAATCATCTTCAAGCAATCTTATGCGCACGTCTGTTACAAGTCATAATCATTTTCAAGCAAATTCATGCGCATGTCTGTTACATGCCATAATCATTTTCAAGACTTTTTATGCGCATGTCTATTACATGTCATAATCATCTTCAAGCAATCTTATGCGCATGTCTGTTACAAGTCATATTTATTTACAAGCAATTCTATGCGCATGTCTGTTACAAGTCAAAACCATTTTCAAACAAATTCAAGCGCATGTCTGTTGTGTATATGATCATTTCGAATACCCTGTCAGCCATCTTTTTCGTTATTGACTAGCAAAATGTGTTGTAGTCATTCGAAATTAACAAATATAACTCGCCAAAATTCCTTTTCAAAAGCTTGCAACATTGAGCCGGTTGACGTAGGGATTTCAAAAGTTTGCACGTGCAACAACATTGAATCAGATAGTTTTTGCGAAACGCAAGAGACCCTTTTTATGGTAACGCATTAGATATGAATAATCATTTTCAAGCAATTTTATGTGCATATCTATTATCTGTCATAATCATTTTCAAGCAAATTAATGCGCATGTCTGTTACATGTCATAATCATTTTCAACAAATTTTAGGCGCATGTCTATTACATGTCAAAATCATTTTCAAGCAATTTTATGCAACTGTCTTACTCACTATAGTATAAATACACCAAGTAAAATCTATAACTTGTACATGTTACTCACTCTAGCGAGTAGTAATCAACAGATACCTACGTCATACTTATCTTGTGCATAATTAAGCCAGTGCTCACAACTCTGCGGCTTGTACTCGCCGGAAATCTTGTTAGAGAGAGCATGCTAGAAATGAACAATTTAATAGATAATTAATTGATTTGAATTTAAAATGTTAACGATAACTTCGTATAATGCTATAACAAATTGAAAGTACGAGATGCAAAGCAATCTCTTATATACAGTAGGTTACTATAGCCATCGGCAACTATAAGTGTACGTCGATAATGAGTATAAACCAAATAGTATACTTTTTGTATTGGGTACATAAATTGAGTCCACTACCTTTGCTATAAGGATAGCAGGCTTAAAATCGGCCAAAATTTAAGAACATGCTAAGAACACACCCGAGGCCGAAGAATTACCTTTTATCATTACCTTTTATCATTACCTTTTATCATTACCTTTTATCATTACCTTTTATCATTACCTTTTATCATTATCTTTTATCATTACCTTTTATCAATACCTTTTAATGCCCCTTTTATATTTGTATTACATTTGTACCTTTTTTTCTTGTTTTACACTTTACATATTTACACATTTTAGCTATTTACATTTTACATATTTACACATTTTTGATTTTTTTTTCTGGGGAGCAGGTTCCCCCAAATAACCATAGGGCTAGCGAAAGGGGGATCCGAAAGTATTTTTACATTATAAATTTTTTTTATTTTAACGAAAACTAAAAGAAATAAAAGTAGAATTTTGTAGCGCAATAAACAATCTTGAGAGAAAATAAAGCTCTGATACAAATTAATCTTGGTTAGTTCTAGTTTTAGGCAATGCAAAAGATATTTTTGTAGCAATTCTCGTGCTATGGAATGAGTTTGACGTACAGGTGTTAAGAGATCGTGTAAGCTGAGAGGCAATTGGTTAGAGTGAAACTTGTACATAAACATTGCTGTGTAAAAGGACTTTATTTTGTTGCATTACGTCACAAAATCATTGATTCATTATTTGATTTCTTTATAGTAAAGCTTCCGAAACGTTTACGCTTGAGAAAAAAAAAAGGAGTTCATGGTTTTTGAATAGACCTTATTCATGATGACGTTACAACAAGCATCTTCCTGGACTGCAGCCGAGCGTAGCGAAGGCATATTGATTTTCCAGGATAGACCGAGCAAACGAAGTTATTAAGACATCTATTACATGCCTTCAGTTTTAGATCAGTAAAAGAGAACAAACGATTATCCCTGCACTCTCGCGTAAGTGAGAAATCGGTCCAATAACCTCCCGGTCCTGTTTAGGAAGTTATTGGACCGCTTTTTGGCCAATCAGCTCACAAGATATGGTTATTGGCCCTAGAAGTTTGACTTGCAACGTAATAAGATTTTGTGATGAGAAAAAAGAATGTATATGCGAAGAACGAGCCGTCGGGGCTGACGTACACAGATACACTTGAAAACTTTAACCATGACGTTTCCTTCTGGGTCCTTGATGACGTACAGTCGCTTGCCCATAAGGTATGCCACTAGAAAAACCGAGAGAAAAACACTTAAAGTTGCTTTGAAGTCTAAGTATAAAATTAAATCGGATCGGATAATTTTTTTTTGGTTTTTGCACGTAAATAGCCGGTAACATATAACTGTTTTGATTTCCATAACGAAAATCAGTGAATTGGTCATGCAGCTCATGTTTGCACTAGAGTATCCTTTGAAGTTTATGTATTACCATAGGCATAGCAATCTCAATTGTATTAAGATTCTTAGTTTAATAATTAAATTATCACTATTGTGTGACTTGGGCCCGGTTTCTCAAAACCCGATTAGTGCCAACTCAGGGTTAATTACTATGACAACCAATAGGTTTTCAGGTTAGGGGTTTACCTTGGGTTAAGTTAACCGGGGTTTTGAGGAACTGGGCCCTGGTCTGTTATCAAAATAAAGCTCAAACAATTTAGAAACGGTCTTACAACCTTGAATGCAAATTTTTCTGCGACTTCAGGCAGTAGCTAAATATAGAAATCTTTTCCCGAGCCAAGTGGCTCACAGGGTCGGCGTTTATCTCCGGTTTCCGTAGTGTAAAGCGATTGAGAGTACTTTACTCCCCTTGGACAGGAAACTAATCAATCGCAAGTTATCCCCTAGCAGAACTGGTACTCATTGATACTGCTGAGTTGACTGGAACAAAATCAGGTAAAGTGGCTTGTTCAAGGATCTAAACGGGGGGCTCGAAATCGCGACGCTGCACCGCCGACAACTCAATCAATTGTGTTGTCTAGTCTTTTATCAAAATATAGTTCAAACAATCAAGAAACAACCTCGAACGCAACTTTAACTGCGAATCATGGCAATAGCTAAATAAAGTCTTCCCGAGCCTAGTGACCCATTAGGCCGGCGCTTATCCCTGGTTTCCGTAGTTTCAAGAGGGTGAGAGTCTTTGACTTCCTCTGGACAGGACTTTAATCCATCACAGGTTAGCCCTCAACAGAAGTTGGTACTCGTTTATACAGCTGAGTCGACTGGAACAAAGTCAGGATCTCTAGATCATGAACACAGCACAGTAATCTGATTGGGACTCGAACTCGCGACCAAAGGATTACGAGTCGAACACGGTAAACGCTCAGCCACTGCGCCTCCGACTCATACCGCCTCCGTCAGGTAACACTGATCAGCAAACAGGGCCGCAAGCACGGATTCAAATATTGGGAGGGGGAGGGGGAGGGG
>JAOBRD020405665.1:0-19284 GCA_027575215.2 Hydrozoanthus sils
CATTTCCGACTCGGAAACGTGACGGAAACGCGTCTATCTAATAAAATTTTGGCAGAGTATGTTTCCGCATGCGGAAAGGCGGCGGAAACACGAGCAGTGCGTGTTTCCGCTAAAGTTCCGAAAACGGAAACGTGCGATTTCGTCATGTGATCCTACAAAACCGTATCTCTTATAACACAGATGGTATGAAGGGAAATCAGCTTGAATATTTTAAGATTTTTCGGATGAGTTTTGAGTTGTATTTTATTTTAAGATAGGTATTTTTAGACTTAATTTTCAATTTGGTGATTTTTTTGGGAAGTTTAAAAATTTATTTTGAAGTTATTATTTGATGTAAATTTGCCAAACCGTTCTCAAACCAAAGCTGTACTAGTCCCTTGCCAGGAGGAACGGTTTGCTGATTTTATTCAATATTCTTCTTGTTCAAATATCTTTCTCAACTTCCTCACTTATCCAAAAAAAGTTTGCATGGGTTGACTCCCGCCTTAAAACCAGTAAATGACTAAAAAATCGCACGGCAGGGGGAACAACCGACAGCATAGCGAGAAGACAATGAGCTTTGCATCATGATTTATGGTTATTCGGCAAACAAACTGTATAAAGAAAGAGAAATAAACATTTAAGAATGAATGGAGGTACAGCTACTTGTTTTTACACCTGTTATTTTAATGTGACAAGCACAAACTAGAAAAAAGATTTATAAACTATTGTTACAAAAAGCAGACATGAAATGTTTGCTAGCAGATAAGATTTTATAAGTTTCCCTCTTGTTTCACTTTTGATGTTTTAGAATAATTACTATTCTAGAATTATACAAATTGTTATGTAACAAAATAGCACATGGTCAACGGACACGCTTTGCAATTGGGAACTACCAGGGAACAAAAAGCCCTTTGTGCTTACCGACCAAGGTGACGCGTCACAGCTCTATAAGCAAAGTTGCCTCGAACACTTGGACAGCTAACTTGTTTCTTTTTCCAAACCTGCCGTGTCGCACGTGCAGGTGTGTCTATTGTGCGTTGTTGTTGCCCTTATGTACTTTCCTCGGCCAATTACTAACAATCATATATTTGAAAAACGTGTAATTGTTTGATCGAACTTGTTTGTTTAATAAATCGGATTTGGGTTTTTAACCCATAGTCCTTATTGGTCAATTCTGTCTTACTGTTTGGCCTAGAAAATAGAGCTCATGCATATGCAAAGTGCAGTAATGTCAGCAGCTAGTATTTTAATAAGGGAAGTTAGAGGGACAGCATTGAAAGATCTTAAAACAAGCAAAGCAATTAACAAGTGTTCATTCATTTACAACACGCACTGCACAAAAGGAGATGAGAGAAAGTAAACCAAATTACTAATAAATCAATGGTTACCAGTAACTTTTTGGCTCTGCAATACTGTGAGGTTTAGTAAAACAGAATATTGCTTCGTAACTTTCAGGTGCGCAGTTTTGGACAGTGAAATAAGTATAATTATTTAATAAAAGTTTATAAATTGTACAGAGGAAAAACTAAAGTTAAAACGTTAGATTGTGGTCAGTCAGTCCACCTAAAGAATCTGGCCATACCAGTAATCTTTCTGGTTATGCGTCTTGTGCTTGTTATGACCATATATCGTAGCTGATGTTAAGATCATTTGTAAAAATATTTCAATTTGCAAACATTCTTACAAAAATAATCGCAACACATATACATTTTCAATACAAACCTGACAAACTATGTAAAAAGTTAAAAGTGTTTATCACTAACACATCTGAACTTCTGCATGCGCACTGCTGTTTTTATTCAACTTGTCCTTTTCATCGAATGGATACAACTCGTTGATGGCTGACTTTTGCATAAAAGAAAATCTGTCCGAAAACAAACGCTTAGCAATATTACTGCTTCCACTAAGAATGCCACTCTGCACTTCACTTTGTAATATATCGGCTTGAAGGTTATATATAACCAGGCTTTAAGTCTGGGTGTCAAGACATTTCGTTAATTTCGTAACCTTAGCTTGTAGTCACGAAAACAATCACAATTAAAGAAACAAAGTAGAAACAATTGCGATTGGTAAAACGACTTTTTTCTTTAGACTACATGTTAGTTCGCTCTTTTGATGTATGCGAATATTTGAATGTTTTCGTATGGCCATGTGATACTGCAGGCAAGCAGTATCGGCATTGTGATAACTTGTTTAATTAACACACCACTCGTTGCCAATTACCGGAATAGTCCAATTTAGCTGCCACCAAAAAAGCTTGCTATTCAAATACAAGAATTGTTGAATACACGGAATTATTTTTTAAAGGTTGAAATGACCAATAGAAAATTTCTTAGCTTTGTTTTCTTACCATAATACAAGAAGAAATGTTTCTTTCTGGCTTTTGTTCCACATATTCGAGAACGTAAATACATAAACAATACCAAAAAGAGCTTCATTTACAAGGTTATTCGCCGATTGAAGGTTCGGCATCCATTTGGATGCTCAGACGAAGGGCTAACGCTCGAAACGTCAGCTTTTCTCATCATCTCACGGCGACGATAATTCATTTATCATATAATACTTCAAGCTAACTCTGTAACAGTTTTTACAATACAGACCTCACGACCGACAAATACACATATGGTTTTTTCCCATCTTCTCTTTTCTTCATGACTTAACATATGAATGGCTTACAAACCAATTTGAATCGAGTGAATCAGATCCATTAAATCAAATCCATTATAAATCATGATTGTTAAACTATAAAGACATTTCGATTTCAACTAATAAATCATACATGACAAAAAAAATTATTCTTTAGAAACGTTAACCAAAGCTGTACCTTTTTATTTAGCTAATTAGAACTAGAAAGACTCTACAACACAAATATTAGTAAGATGCAAAATATTTAATATTAGTACGTAAAGAACTTGGTCTCAAATAAAAATTAAGAAGAACTACTTAGCCTAAATAAAAAGACCGGGAAAGGGGGGAAAGGAACTCTGGTAGAGGGTAGAGAAAATCAAATACAATGAACTTTGATGTCGAACACGTCATTCGATTATTATTTAAATATTGTAACAACCAAAGCGCACTGAGCGGAGGCGCTGGAGGAATTGGCGCAGTGGTAAGATCTCTGCCTCCCAATCATATCCTGAGGTACCCGGGTCGACTCCCGATCGGGTCGAGGGTTGAGTGTTTGGGCGACCTTCTTTCCTGATAAAGGCCACTCAGCTTTCCTTCCTTCCGGGGTCGGTAAAATATGAATGGCTTAAAAACCAATTTACTTATAGGTTGCAAGTTTCTTAAACCTCGATTGATTTGATGAATCAGATCCATTAAATCAAATCCATTATTAATCATGTTTGTTAACACAAACGACATTTCGATATGTACTAATAAATCATACATGCAAAAAAAGTATCCTTTATAAACCAAAGCTGTAGCTTTATATTCAGCTAATTATAACTAGAAAGACTCTTCGACGCTTGAAAATTTAAAAGCGACCCCAAGGAACAAGGTAAAAAAGATTTCGAGTCAATCCCCATTCATCTTGTTCTTCTTTCATTGGTTAAAACGTATGAATCTTATTGACATTCAATAGCTTTTATACTTCAGAGACCAAATACAGGTCTTGAAGGTCAAACAACGTTAATTCAGATCTTGTTTCCAAAAGGTACGGGGAAAGCCAAAGAAAAATTGTCTGAGACCTATTTTTTTAATATGTATCATGTCGAATATGTTTGAAAAAATTAAATTGCAATAATGTTTTTTCTTGGTATAGATTCTGGAAACGGGTCAATCAATAGCTTAATTCATCTTTTGAAAAATACTTCAGTTAAAAGTCTCGCTCTGCGGAAATTTTTTTATGCTGTACTAAATTCGTTAGTATTTTCAATTAGGAAAACTATTGGACAAATGGAAATTCCTTTGAAGCAAAGTTTGGCAAGAACGCAGGTCGAATCTAAAATGGCAATCAAAAGATTCCTTTGTACCAAGTACTTCTGAAGAAAACAAGCATTATTTTAGCTTCTTATGTTACAATTACCGTGCAACTCTTTTTGGTTATTCATTTTCTCATTTTCGTTTTGCATGATATAGAAGTGAAACCGTTTTAAATTCATACCATACTTCAAGGAAACTAGCATGGCTAGCCCAAAAATTGTTCTATGAAACTCAAATTCTGCAATTGTTGGCCATTCTTCCTCATTTATACATTTCAACTTCACAAGCCCAATACTGACGACAAACTCATCGATCTAAAACATACCACCGACATTGTTGCTAAGTAGTTATCATTTTATTCACATTATACGCATGCAACGTATATGGCATCGCCCGCTACGCTCACTCTCGAAATCTCATTTTTCTACTCGAGGATAAACTATGTTCGCGCCACCGTGTAGTGTCCTCTATATACACATAAACTTTCATATAAACTTGTAAATTTCTATTGAGAAAACATAAACATATGTTATCAAATGGTAGTTTGAGCCTTGCATATACAAAATTGAAGAAATTATTGATTCACAAGTTAAAAGCTCAGAAAAAATTCTGAGTCACTGAGCTTTCAACTTCTGAATCAACAATTTCTTCAACTTTATAAATGCAAAGTTCAAACTACCATTTGGAAAATAGAATTGAAGCAAGTAGCAACATATTATTGGTATACAAATATGTCAAGCGGGAATAAGACAAGAACTTAACCAGTAGCTCGGCTCCCCATGTGAGTCTCTGTAGCTCAGTGGGTAGAGCATCTGACCGGTAATCAGAGGGTTGTGGGTTCGATTCCCGTCAGTGACTCAAAACGTTCTCTGAGCTTTCAACTTGTGAATCAACAATTTCTTCATAAACATATATGTAAACAATTAACACAGAAAAAGGTTCTCGAGAAACTAACGGGTTTCGAATATTTCAAAAAGTGAATCCAACTACTTCAAGCAAGCCTCTCTCAATGGATTGGCTTTGGTTTTATAACATTCTGACTGAAGGAGTCACGGGAGAACAGGCAATAGGACTTGAGGTCCCCTACGAGGCCTGCTACCCGGAACCTACGGTTTAACATCTTTATTCGAGAAGACGCGAAGATCTAACGGTTTGCAGATGTTGGAACAAAAACAGCACCTTCTCCTCAGTTATTTTAAGACCCTGAGTGAGGGTCCAGCACCGGGAATCGAACCCAGGCCTCCCTCCCGCTCGACAGACTGGCGCCTTACCAACTGGGCTGACCAGGCAACGGTTATAGGTGAACGGGGCTGCACGAAAGCCAAAAGTCGTTTTTTCTATGACAAAACTCAGTTTACGACATTTCGTCTTGGCACTATTTTTGCTCGATTCAATCTATCATTTGAACTTAATTTGAAGTGCTATCCTATTATGTGTGTATTCAGTGAAACAAAATCAAACTAGCATAGAAATATAGCGTGAAATTCGAGCGAAACTAAAGCCAATCAATAGCCTGTCAGTCAGATTTTGCCTTAAGTTCCAGTCAAGTCTTAAAAGTCTTTATTCTAATTAATTAACAAATTTTAATTGCCAAACATTTTGAAGGTTAGTTAATCTTTGTAAGGAGATTTCAGAATTTCTATCGTTGAGTCTTTTGGGGATTTTAAATGTTGCATGTGCAACAACACTCAATCGGCTAGATTTTTGTCAATCGATAGAAGTAAATGGTAACGCTCTAGATATGAAGAACAATACATAAAATTTAAGTTTGTTATTTTTTTAATTGAAGGAGTTGTTATTGAACTATGGACACTGCACATTCAGTGAGACAAGTACTATGGTTCGGAAACTCATTGCTGTGGTGTTCTTATGTTTTCCAGTACAATTGATTACTATTTGTACCAAAAAAAGGTTCACAGGACAACTCTATACTTCGGGGCCACGCCTATAAGTCGAAGGTTTTATAGCCTGTGCCAAGGAGTGCTTGAGCGATGTGGACTGCATGAGCGTAAATTTTTGCCTCATTCATTTCGTCTGTGAGTTGAACCATCAAACGAGCACGACCAAACCCGAGTGGTATAAATACAAGAAACATTCCATTTACGCAGAACCAAGCAATACCAGGCATCCTTGTAAGTACAGATTTTCATTAGAAGTTAAGCCCCTAAGCGCTTAAAATATTTACACCGATGAAAAAAACATTACTATGTATAAAAGCATAATTATATTTTGTATCGCAGAGTCAGGATGGCCGAGTGGTTAGCGTTCGTTCCTCCCATCTCTGTGATCCCGAGATCGAGTCCTGGGTTTGCAGGAAGGGCTAAGATTTGTCGGATCTCTTCTGACTCCGAGAGTTTTTCTCCGGGTTCTCCGGTTTTTTCTCCCTATACAAAATCAATTTTAACAACGCCAAGATCTGTGCCGAGGGCCATATGTTAGAAAACTTGATACAAGATTAATATGTAAATAAAGTTCAGTTTAACTCACTTGGACTAAGGCTGGTTGCCTTTGATCGATTGCAAAATTGGTATCTAGAGCGTTCCCTCAATTGGTATCTAGAGCGTTTCCTCAATTGGTATCTAGAGCGTTCCCTCAATTGCACAATAGGTATCTAGAGCGTTCCCTCAATTGCACAATTGGTATTTAGAGCGTTCCCTCAATTGGTATCTAGAGCATTCCCTCAATTGGTATCTAGAGCGTTCCCTCAATTGCACAATTGGTATCTAGAGCGTTCCCTCAATTGGTATCTAGAGCGTTCTCTCAATTGCACAATTGGTATCTAGAGCGTTCCCTCTTTTCCCTCTTTTCCCCCTAGCCAGGGTTTGAAAACATTGGCAAACTGCGTTCCTGGTTTAATGCAAATGGTTCTTTTACTTAAAAGCGTATAGATTCGATTAAGAACTATTTCTGATTAGTGGTTCTATCGTTACACCAGATGGAAGTTTCTGTGTGCCAGTCAAGTCATGCAAGGATCTTATTTCTAGACTACGCCACACCTCGAGCGGCCACTACTGGATTGATCCGAAAAAGTCAGGAAAGCCTTTTAAGGTTTATTGCGACATGGAAACGGACGGAGGTAAACTTTTGAAAAAAAGGGGGCTTTTTGATTTACAATACAAACTTTGTAAAGATTATTGTAAATTGCACAATTGGTATCTAGAGCGTTCAGTATTTTTTATGTTAGCAACTGGATTGATATTGTATACATAAAAGCGATTGTAACATATATAATTGTAATAGTTGTAGTTTTCAGGTCTGTCATGCATCCGGGGCTTATGGTTCGACATCCTTTGTGAGTATTGGTGTTGTAATTCTGTAACGAAAAACACAGGATTTATTTGGGTTTTTTTTTTATCAAATATTCTAAGAGCAACAAAACTATTGTGATTCAGTGAAAGTAAAAAACAAACATAACTGTGTTTTGGAGAATGCTGCCAATATCTACTCTTACAGAGAGTATTTTTCAATTGGTTAAAATTTATTGTTTTCAACTAGTTTAACAAGGACACCAAAACAGTTGCAGTAGAAACTGTGGCAGTATGCTTTGGGTGCAAAGATGATCCATGCATGGTAATGGTCGGAGTCAAACAATAGCTCTTTATTTTAAGACAGACATAAAGCTGTGTGAAAGTTCTTACAATCGTACGGAAGTACGAAGATGTTTTGGAGGATCGAGAATATCATTCATTGTTGTAAGACGCAAAATAAGTACGCGAAGAACTTGGTCTCAATCGAAAATTAAGAAGAATTAGTTAGCCTACACAAAAAGACAAGGAAAGAGGAGAAAGGAGCTCTGATGGAGGGCAGAGAGAATCAAATATAATGAGCTTTGACGTCGAACATGATATCATACAATGATCAAGGTACACTGAGCGGAGGGATTGACGCAGTGGTAAGAACTCTGCCGCCCAATTCTGAGGTCCCCAGTTCGTCCCCTGGTTAGGTCAACGTTTGAATCTTTTTTCTACCTTCTTTCCGCTCAAGGCCACGCAGTTTTCCATCATTCCGTGGTCAACAAAATGACTACCAGCATACACGGACCGCTTGCGCCTAGATATGCTTCCGGTCCGCTGGGGGAAAACCGATCATCGGAAAGCACTTGAACACATTCACATGGAAAGGCGCTGTATAAATGCACCACCTACTTTTAATTTACATTGAACACAACACCAGCCTAGCTATAAGTCGTGAGTTTTCAATACTTATTTTGGTTTTTAATGGTTTATGACACAACAAGGTAGTGTGACATTATTTGTCAGAGAACAGTTTTAAGTACTGTTCTACGCTAAATGAAGAACAATTCTATCAATACCATGAAACCACAAGTTGTACTTTGTAAGGTTTGCCTGCTCCTTGTAAAAAAAAGGAAGCCAGCCTCTTCAAAGCGGCCCATGTATGCTGAAACTCATTTTACCGATCCCGGAAGGATGCAAAGCTAAGTGGCCTTTATAGCGGGAAAGAAGGTCACCCAAATATTCAACCCTCGACCAGGCCGGAAATCGAACCGGGGACCTGACTTAGAACAAAATAAGAACATCGAGCCGGACACAAACTTTACTGGCTCTTAATAAAAAAGAGTGTAACATGCAGAAGATTAATTTAAACTCATCTTTAATAAAACTTCGTAGGTGGCTGGACCTTGATAAAACAAGTTAAGCTGGTTACCGACAAAGTGCCGACTGCGTTTGAGTATTTGCCAGATTACAGATTAATATCTGAATACATTGGTCCTCGACTTGTGTCCTCGGCAGGATTATTTGATCTAAGAAGGGACATAGTGTTTGATCAGATTAGATTTTTCTGTTTTAAGAGATCTGTGGGAAGGACTGTTAATTTAGCGACAGCCCTCAACACTACTGGCCGAGCTGTGGTTGATTACTACATGGACGATTCCATTAAAGTTCAACCCCAGGCTTGTGGTTCATATGAGGTCCTCCGCCAGGATACATCCAAGCTGGTTAAGAGGTGCTTAAAATTGGGGCTCAGAAATAATAAATATTTTAAGTTAATAAGTGGGGCTCTTCTTCTAGAGTCAGTAAATCTTTTCGACTTTACGTCTTCTCAGCTGGACAATACCAGAAGCTTGGCTTCAAAATGGGCCGAAACCAGAAATTTTCGTGCGACGATTCATCATTATTCCCTGAAAAAGTTTCTGCGGGAGACGTATGGGCATATTACGTACGATGATATCTTTTTACTCATAGTAAGTAACTATAATAATGGATTTGCATCATATTTGATAGGGGCAAGTATGGATATAACCAATAGAAAAGATGTTGATAACAATATTTGCTGGCTCGAGTAAATGTGATCAAGTTTATACGGTGTTTACCATCTTTGCTATAGGTTTACTTTAGGTAAACACCATATTTGTATGCAAATCCAGTTGTTTGTCCAGAGTGAAGGCACATGGCAAGGATATTCAATAATTTGACCGAAGTTGTTTCAGTAGCCAGTTTCGTAGACTACATTAAACGGCATAATAGCTCCGATTGATCCAAAAGATACTTACGTTACTTAAATAGGAAGTAAAAACAGACTGTTAAGTTTTTATATCCTCACGATATCGTTGCTGTGGATAATCAAAACACGTTGAGTACAGTGCAATTAAATTAGGTTAGAATGGAAAAACTGAGTGGTTAGACGGAAGCTTTGGTTTGGGTCTCAGTTTATTAAAAAAATGTTATAAAACCACCTCTAAAACTTGCAAGAAATATTTAACTGACGGTATAAATTGGCAGCTTTTGCATCATTTACCGGTTTTCGAATAAGCGATATCGATCCTATATGCGCACATATGTAGCCAGACTTCCTTCCTTCCGTCGAGGAGAGCGAGCGGTGAGAAAATTGGGGGAGAGGAAATGGGAAGGAGATCCTGCAACGGGCAATTATGTTTTTGTAATAAGCCCTTTCATGCTTTGACAATCTGACAAAGAAATCAAATGGAACTAGCCAATCAGATTCATCCGGAACTTCACACTGTTCATACAAGCGTATCTACCAAAAAAAAAAATTCACGTGGGTTTCTGCACAGCTAGTTGTGCGCTTCTGCTATTATTAGTTTAAACCAGGAAAACAACAAAAAACTCTCAGCGAGGAAGAAAGCCAGAAGAGTTCCGCATAATTTGCAAGTGTTTTCTGAAAACCAAATATGGCTCCCTTGGAACGTTTGTAAAAGTTTTTAAAGCGTGCAAAAGGGAAAAAATTAAACAAAATGTTGTATGGCGCTAGCTTATAGCTTGGCAAAAATACCGCTCTTTAAATCTTTAAGAGTTTGTTCTACATGCTCCAGGAAACGTCATGCATATCGTGAGCTCTTCGAATCTAAACCCTAGAAAGCAAAAAGGAAAAAGTTACGCGATGGCACGAGGAGGGTGGGGGGGGGGGGAGGGATCAGTCGGACTCCTCCCCTCTTATTTCAAAAGTGTGTAACCGCTTGACTTGCAACTCGGTTTGTGTAATAGATGTCAAGTATACTTCCAATTAGTTAAGTCACAACCTTAGCATTGAAACAACATTATCATACGTAAAATCTCTGTTCTTCAACGATATTCAACCTATTTCGCTCGGCAAGATAGTTGCACTTGATAAAATACTTCATCTGGTTATCAATAAAGTTTGTTAAATTGCCATGGAAACAACTTTCAAAAATCCAAAATGGCGGCAGACAGCCAAATTTTCGGATTTTGTATATATATTTGTTTAAAAAATTTCAAAATGACTGAAATTAATTACAAACGTTAACATGAATTCTCAAGTGTTGTCTTAACTTCCAGCGTGTATCCATAACACAGTATACACACGAACTATTTCTTTTGAAACATTTAAGTGCTTAAAAATAAAAAGAAAAACAACCTTATGTTACGATTGGGCATAAATCCAGCCGACCGTTTAGATGCACGCTGACGTCATACAAAAGCGCGCGAAAAAATTGTACATATGTTCGCACGCACATTTAGAATATACAATACGCTATATTATTGACTCATCACTTTCGTTTTCTTACTTTCCGCTATATTTTTATCTCGATTTTTTAATCTTGATGCTTGAGACCGTCGTTTTATTAGCTTTATATCGTGTCGCTTCTTCCTGTAGAAAATAACAAATTTCGGCGCTCGTTTTTGTAGACGTCAAATTTTGTCTAGGTAGCATTTACTTACGAGTCCCCATACCGTAACTGCATAACTGATGTATGGCAAAATTAAACCGATAGATTTGTAGCAGGGTTTTCCTGGGTACGAAATGCCTGAGTTTAGCAAGCATTCCCATATTTTTGCTTATTTTACTATTATATACATATATTCAATATGGTATTTAAAGGTGAGATGACTATCGATTAATAATCCCAGATTTATTACGTAATCTTTACATTCAAGCGTTACTGGTTAGTTTTTTCATTGTCATGTATCATTATTTTAGCTTTCGTAGTCATTTGTTTTTGATATGATCGAAAAATAACAAAGTTAGATCGTACCTTAGTGGTTAGGACATTTGCTTTAAAAGCAGAAGGTCCAGGATGCGAGTCCGCAGTGAACGCGTCCTCATTTTTTTTTCGTTTCTCCTTCAAATGATTGATTTTTTTTAAAATTTTTTAAATTTTTAAAAAAAAAAACGTTTTAGCAGAAGTAAGAAATGTTAATTAGCACATAAACACGATATGAAAAATCTCGTATGTAGAGAATACTTCATGATCATGGAAAGTGCGCGCGTACGGTTTTTATTCACGAGTCGTAAAGTAGCATAAAGCGAACGAGTGAGTTTTATGATACGAAACGACGAGTGAATAAAAACTGTACAAAGCACTTTCCATGCTGTTTTCTGTTTATCATATACATAAAAAAGCAATTCTTCAAATGTGAAATGGCGAGCTAATGCTGCCTTCAAGTTAAAACGGAAAAAATTCAAATTAACATCCTCCCTTCTGATTGGACGTATCGTTCTTCACACGTGAAAAAAGCAATATGCGGCATAACTTTTGACTGGACGTATTGTTTTTCTCACACGTGAAATGACGATACGCGGATTTTGACTAGGCGAAGAACAGTGACGGTACTGAAATTTATTGTATGGAAATGCAGATAGTAAATGTCTATGATAAATCAAAATATGAAATATTTACTATATACTCGTCCAAAGGCAAAATGCTGAAAAATTACCATCAATTTATAGCTAAAAGCATTCATTGAAGAATCAGCTTTTGTTTCCAGTAAAAAAAATAGAATAAGGATGCAATACTAGGTTAGATTAAACAAAATTGCCCTTAGCGATCTGCCATCCTCGTTCTCCTCCATCTTGAAAAGACGTGTAGACGATGTGCAACAATGCTAACAAAGTACGTTTGGTAAAACCACAAAAATCTTGTTTGAAAGCCCGCCAAAAAAATTCTAACTCGAAAATCCAACTCAAAATCCTAACTTAGTAAATAGGTAACCCCGTTACTATCCAGTAAACGCCTGAATTCTGAAAAGTCACAAAGATCACTTGAATCTGGGGCTTTCTCACTTGCCACCTCTTATCGCCAGTGCGAGAACCGGAACCAAACGTGCAGAAACTAGCTACCAGGGTTTAGGACAACATTATCTCAAATCTAGTCAGCCGAAGGATAAAAGGATACCCTTTTTAGGGCGAAAATGCCTTGATTTATATACCGTATTTAGGAAGGGAAGCTAAGGTCCTCTCCAGCGGCACATCCCTGTATAGTCAATATTCAAGGTCTTGTCTAAGAATTATATCTAAAACTGCTTGTTTAGCTTATAAGCGGCATTGAGATGAACTATAAAGAGATGTTGGTATACAATAGTATTTTCAGATGTGACTGAGGTGCTCTTTCATGCGTGTTTGATAAGTGACGATATGTCCAACATAACAAGCAGTATTTCATTTATTTATTTCCCTTGTTAGTACGATACAGTTACAACATGACAACATTATACACTTTAAAAAGTGGCTGCAGGGTGTCTGCAACCGGCCAAAAGGCAAAATATCGATGACCCTGCACACAAAATTAGTATATACGACGTGTGATCACGATCTAGTTGTGTCCAGTGAAAGCAGGGTTCTCTACGTTAAGTAATTCTAGTGTCTCATGAAGGAACAGAAAACGAGAGCGCGTGTTTTGTTGAGTTGTAGAAGAACGCGTGAATTTTTAAGTACACGAAAGAAGTGCTTGGGTAAGTTTTCTATTCCTTTTATAAAATAAGCAAAAACAAAAAAAAGTTTAAAACCAACAAAACAAGGAAATCATATACACGAAAACCACGCTTTAATTCTGATGAAACACTTATATTTTCCTTTGTAATTACAACATCAAGTTCATTGGCTGAAAATTTAGCTCAACTCTATCAAACATTCATAGTTAGTTCCAAACAGTTTCAACAAAACAAGAAGTCTTAAAAATAAAAGGTGTTCAAAGACGAACTCGGTTTCTTTCACTCACATCACTCTTGTGGTGGAGCACTGAAATACGCTTGGACAGAACCAATGGTACAGGAGCTAAAGCGACTAAATCTAAGTCGAATGACGTCACTTGTTTCGAACCGTTTGAGTTGGCCGCCTGTGCTCCGCACGAGACAAAATTAAAGAGATGGTTATATGCATTTTTTTGTACTAAAACAACAAAAAGTAGCCAATCAGAACCCTGATTTTAATAAGATATTCTAATTTATAAAACAAAACAGAATCTTCATGCTACCCTAGTTCTTACGCGAACCGTTACTTAAACATTCTTTGCTAATAAAACTTGCTTGGTCGAAAACGGAAAGAGTTTATGTTGTTTGTTGTTTTTTAAACTACTTGGGTCAAGTCTAAGTTAAAATAATAAAATAGTTTCTCTACTCGGCAAAGTTCTTTGTGTTTAAAGAATTGTTTTGCCCCGATTTTTCTTTATTTGGATACCCTGTTTTAACGTGTTCTACATTAGATTTGAAATCTGGTTACTGGCAAACTGAAATGGATCCTTAGTCTAGTAAAAAAATTGCTTTTGTTACGCATGATTGCCTCTAAGAGTTCCAGGTTCTCCCATTTGGATTGAAAAATGCTCCTGCTACCTTTCAAAGGTTAATTCAACATATTCTTTGTGGTTGATCATGGAAAATTTGTTTGTTGTACTTCGATGATATCATCATTTATTTTAAAACGTTTGACGAGCATTTAGGGCATATCGACCAAGTATTCGATCGCTTACAAGGGGCTGACATCAAACTGAAGCCCTCGAAAGTTGACTAGGAAAGCTGTAAAGTTTCATTGGGACACAGATTGTCAAGCAGCATTTGATCAGCTAAAACGAGCTCTTGTTTCAGCACCAATATTAGCCTATCCAGATTTCAACCTTCCTTTTCATGTGTATACCCTCTGATGCTTTCGGTATAACCTTACCGGGCAAATACAAAATGGTAAGTAGGTTGCAATTGCTTACGGAGGCCGTGATGTATCAAAGGCTGAAAAGAATTATAATGCCACAGAACGAGAAGCTCTTTAACAATTGTTGATGCAATCAAGCATTATCAGCCATATTTGTATGTGCGACACAGTATCATTCACACTGATCACCAGGCCCTGCAATGGCTGATGAATATCAATGAACCTACAGGTAAATTAGAACGATGGTCACTTCTTATACAACAAAACGATTTTGAAATTCGACATCGTGCAGGAAAATCAAATGGTAACGCTGACGGCCTATCATGGCGTGCCAATGTTGAAAATAGCTTGAATGCTTTTGACAGCCCTGGTGTACAAATAGACAGAATATATCAAATGCAATGGCGAGACAAAGAACTGGTTGATATGATGTTTTATCTGACAGAAGGCACACTGCCTCGAAATGGTTCACCTGCTAGATCTATTTTACTCACTAGCGATATTTTTCCTTAGGTGAGGATTTGTTTCTTTATCGTTTACAGCACAATAGGAAAAGTGGGCCAGGGGGCTCACCTCACAGTTAGTTATTCCTACAAGTATGAAATACGAAATTTTGATTAGCTGCCATAACGACGTAACCGCTGGTCATTTCGGAGTTCATAAAACCTATGAGAAAGTAAGAGAGAGAAACTGGTGGTAAGGTATGTTCAAAGATTGTCAACACTGGTGTAAGTCCTGTATGGATTGCCAAACAAGAAAGACACCTAGGAACCGTCATAAGGCTCCTCTGCTCTCGATACCGGTTGAATCCGCTTTTGAGCGGGTCGGTGTCGATGCTCTCGGTGCTTTTCGACCAACACGTTCTGGTAATAAGTACATCATAGTTTTCACAATTTTTTTGACAAAATGGGTTGAAGCATTCCCTGTTGAAAATATCTCAGCACCAGTTGTCGCAAGACTTTTAGTCGATGAAATTATTTCTATACATGGAGTGCTAAGAGTACTATTTTCTGACAGAGGGAAAAATTTTCTTTCTAGTCTCGTGAAAGAGGTTTACACCCTGTTTCGAAATAGGAAGGTAAACACCACAGCATACCACCCACAATGCGATGGTTTAGTAGGGTGGTTCAACTCCACAATCGATATGTACAGCACTTTCAATGTTTGTAAGTCCTGATCAGAAAGATTGGGACATTTACAACCCATCTATCCTCTTTGCTTATCGAGTATCAATCTCGGAATCAACTGGCGATTCTCCGTTTTTTCTCCTTTATAGCAAAAGCTCTAGACAGCCTGTAGACTGTTCTTTAATAGCTCCAACTGATTCGTCGTCGTCAACTGCCGAACATCGTAATGGAATAGTTCAACAAATTGAAAGAGCACAGAATTTGGCACGAGAAACAATCAACGTGCACAACAAAAATAAAAACTTACTACGATAGAACAGCTCAAATGCCTTCATTAGAAATTGGCCTGAGAGTGTGGGTCTACACTCCTTGAGTAAAGCGAGGTCTGTCGAAAAAGCTTGCTCATCTGTGGTTCGGTCCATATCGAATTATTGGTAAAATGAGTCGAATTATTGATAAAAGTCCAGGTCACTTTCTACTTCGTACTGAGGAAAACCGGGAAATCACAACTTTGGTTCACACAAATCGTATAAAGTTATTCATTGATCCAAACAATAGACCTACTGAACCTACAGATGAGGATGACACTAATGATCCTTATCTGAATATTGAAGATTTGCCAGACCATATTCTCGCTGAACAGGCAAGGCTAGAAACAGGTCAAAGTCAGGAAAATTCTGATAGTAGAGAGAAACAAGGAGGAGCTACAGCATCACAGAGTAGTGATACTCAAGTTGAACTAGAGCCTAATTCTCTGATTGATAACAAGGACCTTTAAAGAGTAGGAAAGTGAATGGGAAAGTAAAATACTTGGTAAATTGGGATAACTATCACATAATTATCTGAAGCAACTTGGGAAACCGAAGAAAATATTCTAGACGAGCGCCTTTTAGAACAAACTAACAGGTCCCAGAAGAAGAAGAAAACATCAAAATTGGCAAAAAGCAAACGAAAATAATGATAGGATACATGTCCAGAAAACAGTTATAATTTTTCCTTCTATTGCCTTTCTAGGTACCATGGTTCAATTCAAGCAATCAGTTCCACGGGCCTCTCTTACTTTCTTTTCTGTGATAAACAACTTTACTTATACTTTTAACGGCATCACAGACTTATACGCCTCTCCCTTTAACGACTTTTTTCATCGTTTACTAAACCTCAGTGACTCGGGCCGAATCCCTGTAAACATTGAAGCGACGAAAGTGGACTTGAATTTATTATTTAATACGTTTTCGGACTGGAGAGAGTTCTATAGACAGACTCCCCATATATCTCAAACTAGCTAGACAATTTAATTTTCCTGACGAGTTTGTTATAACTAATTAATTAAAAATCCTATACCTCTCACTAATTTAATTCCTAAGTTAAGGTACTATCATTTTCATGAAGCAGCAAACAAATATTTAAAACACGGATAAAAAGAAGCCATTTCTAGCCATTTCTAGTTTGTTCAGATCAAGTCTGACACTCGACCCGACACGATGTAACAAGAGTTAAGAACGTCCACTCTTAAAATAAAGGTTTTGTTCCTGGTAATCCTCTACCTTGCGAGTGATTCCTTAAAAACGGGAATAGTGTTGGGTTAGATTCCCCAATAATCCCGTTACATACTCGTATTTGGATGCAGTTTCGTTTGAAATCTACGAGTGGCGTATTTTACAGTAAATCACTCATATCTATATAATAAGTGTATATACCTCCCAAATGTCGAATGTTCAAATACAAGACGTGTGTCCTTTCGCTTAATTTGATGTGACGAACGCACATTCTCCGGACGAGTCGTGATCGAGAAGCTAGAACGCCGGTCTTTTGTTTACTGCATTTCTGTGTCAAACTGTCCTGGCTAACATAACGTTTGTTTTCTATGCTGGAAGGTTGTGAAACTTTGCTCTATTTATTCTGTGCCAGGTTGACAACGTACGTCGAAAGAAAATTTAACTGATATGCTGCCGGCAATTTTTCTTATTACGTGCCCATGGCAATTTTCGTTCAACGTAAGTGGTTGAAATGTAAAAACTTTCTGCAGCCTCGTGTTTTACATATACGTAAAAGGATCCGACCCGAAGTATCAAGCCTTTACAGGCGTCAATTTAACCTTTGCTTCTTAATTCATTAGCTGTTTGAAAATATGAATTGGAGGACTCATATTAGACTGAGAAGCTGAAGTTGTCGCGATTTGATCATATTTATTTGAGGAAGTCTTAAGTTTGTCGTTAACGCCGGCGGCAGGAACTTTAATCGAGCCTCTTAAATGTAGTAGCTGCCCTTTTCCTTTCTTTTTTGTGCCTCTCACGGCTGGCCACTTTATCAGCGTGAAAAGGAGCTAAATGTTTGCATAATTCAAAAAAAGGGATGCGATCAAGGTATTAGGATACTAATTTCCTGGGCCGACATTAAATTTTCCCATGCATGCCATGCGCATCTGCATATCGCTGTTTCTAACATATTTCTTCCAAAAATACCAAAATTTGTGCTCGTGTCAGGTGCATTTTATCTACTTTGGAACAGTATTAGCGTTCTGCCTAGGCATGCTCCTGACGGGTGACCGGATCTCAACAGTGAACAGGGATTCGTCAGAACTTGCGATAATCCCGCCAGCTGTCGGGCCTGACCTCGGTAGTTTTAATTCCATTCAAGCCTATGGCTACTATAGAGTCGCAAAAAAGTTAATCAACCTTGATAACAAAGAATGCACCAAACAGAAACCTCCTATTTTTGGTAGACCTTCAAAAATTAAAATCCTCAAGAATAACTAGGAGAGATGATCGTTGGGGTCTTTTACGTCGTTTTTTGGGTTTCATGTCAAACTGTAGAGGTATCGTCTCGAACGTGTACATTATTTACATTCAGCCTGACCCGACCGGACGGGATACCGGATCTTAACAGGCAAGCGTGAAAACAAAGAAAATACCAAAGAGAAACCTCCAATTCCATGGCAGACCTTCAAAAGTTTAAATCCATTTGAAGATCCCCCAATGCCAACGCATTCAGTCAAGGTTGGATAAAGTTACGCAGCCACGGGCTCTTGAGTTCGGTTTTACCAAACAAAGTGCAACAATTTGTTAAGTATCAACCACAAGCCTTGAGCAATTTGTTTTCCAACTAAGTAGGATTTCATAAGCAACAATTCGGCAGGACTGCATTGGACATTTGATTAGATTCGTTAGAACCACTTGCACTATTTTCGGCTTATGAACCCTGATGGTATTAATCTTTGATGGTTCAACGTTTATGGGCGCCGTTTGCTTGAAAATTACTTTAGATAAATATACAGAACATTTGCCATATATAGGTCGATTGCTACAAAAAATTGCGTACATACAAAACTTATTGAGCTTTATATTACAACTTCCTACGTGAAATACAATGCTTTTTGTCAATTAAAACTACGAAAAAAAAATGCTGAATTTGTTACTATATATATGATTTACACCAGCAAAAGTAGGCCTTTTTGTCATTTATGATTTACTTTTCTCTAACATAAAACAACTTTTGTTTTATAAAACTTGTTACAAAATATAAAACTTCCAATGGACGGCAGTAATGACGGTCATTGGTCTCTTTCGTGAGATCAACATGGCGACTATGGAAAGGGTTGAGGTTTTAACAGGTCTTCGATGACTATTTGAATGGACTGCCTGCTATTTTTCATGAACTTCAATTGGGGGGGTGGGGATGAAAGGGGCTGCGGATCAGCGGATTTGGCTAAAAATTTCCATTAAATCTGATGGATTCAGATTTTGCCAAAAAACTTGTGTGAAGTACGAATTCAAAGCATAATTCTAGCCGAACTGCGGATCTCTCAATGGCGGGGTCGACGGATTTGACACTGAAATTGGCGGATCCTGTACCCCCTTCACCCCCCCCTCCCCCCTTCAAGTGAATTTTT
>JAOBRD020405773.1:0-36497 GCA_027575215.2 Hydrozoanthus sils
AAAACACGAGGCCAGTGTCAACAAACTGTCACTTTCGCAAAAGAAATTATGGGATTTTTGGCCGCGCGTTGCTCGAATTTTTAAAAAAACCTGTCTTAAATGCTCAAACCACTCAGTAGTATTTTGCAATTTGAAGTCTTATCAAGGCCACCAAAATTCAGCTTAGACACTAATTCTGAAACTGACAACACCTGGAGCAAGTTTAAAAAGATATATCAAGTCTTTATTTTTTTTTTCTTGATACCACTTTGCAAAACATCACACATGCAAAGTCTTTATAAAATTTTCTTACACTGGTTAGGTTGAATCATCTACTAAGTACCTGATAGTCGGATGCAGCTTGCTGCCCCTGTAACATGACACCTGGAGGAAGCTTTGATTTCTCAGTGTACCTGTTGTGAAAAACAGCGTTTTAACAAGATTAATAGCAGCAGGGCTTTTAGGCTTAAAATCCTTTCAAGGAACTAAAAGGCTCATTGGGCCAGTGCTTATCTCCAGTTTCTGTTGTGCTAAGCAAATTAGAGTTTTGGACTTCCTGGACAGGACAGCTAATCTATAGCAGGTTAGCCCCGCGCAGAAGCAGGTACTCATTTATACAATAGAGTCGATTGGAACAAGTCAAATTAAGTGTCTTGCTCAATGACACAACACAGTGATCTGGCCAGAGCTTGAACTCATGACCCTAGGATTACAGATTGAAGACGTAATTAAGTTATCAATGTCATGAGAAGATTTTCTGTTCAAGATTTTGTATCACCATAAAAAATGGGCATTTGACTTAGAATTGAAATTTTTATTAAAGTTTCATTCATGTTTTCTTTCTTTTTGTGTGTTAATATATATCAAGTATAGTTTATCAGGTAATATTGGACTCAGAATAGGGTATGACACGATTTTGATCCTGGAACAGTTATTAACCATAAAATATTGATCCTGGTATTTAGAAGGTATCATGTGATATTGGTTCTGGAACAGTTAACCATCTAATACTGATCCTGGGATAATGTATCATGTGAATGGTCCTGGAATAATCATAAACCAATGTGAGTCTGATCCTGGTATATGGTATCATGTGATATTGGTCCTGGAATAGGGAATCATGTGATAACGATCCTGAAATAGGGAATTGTGTGATAATGATCATGAATACAATTGATTCTAACCTATATCTCCTATATCTTCAAACATATTAAATATGAAGAAACTTACTGTTAGTTGTATCAAATACATAAAATGCAAAAGCTTTAATGACCACATACCTCTTCATAACTAAGTAAATCGCGACGGCAAGCAAGACAATTCCAACAACACACCCAGCAACAGTAAGAGTGATCACAAAATATTTAGGTTGTGCAGTCTCTACTCTCTTTTTTCCAGATGCTGCATACTTCTCGCTCTAAAAATCAAGAATATGAATAAGTCTATATGGTTGGAAGTACTCTCAGCATAATGTTCAAAACATATGCTAGAAGTAAACCATCTACAACTTCTGAGTGAATTGCTTTAAAACTGAATGGTGGAATTTTTTACTATGCCCCAATGATCTCATGTCATCCTAAAAAGCACCCCTTCTGAATGAGGTTAAAAATCATTTCACAAATAAGATTCATCATTCTTAGGGTGGGTCTTAACTTAACTTAACTCAATTTTTCTCAAATAAATCGATGAAGTATTTAGAACACAGAGAAACACATAAATCTTAGAATTAAAAAAATTAGATGAGCTCTGGGCAAAAAAAGTAAGTACAGTTACAATGACAGAGTGAGATAAAATGTTTAATAAAGGATAATGTTGAAAAGAAGTTTCATTTTTTGAAAACATTTCTTTAAATAAAATGGGTTAAAGAAATCATCACTTGAGCATTGCAATGAAGCCATGAAGCATGAAAATGATTAATAAAAGTTTATTTCTTAGAATTTCACATCCTAAATAAAACAACTTAATTGTTTCTTTTAAACCCAAAATGAAATAATCATTGTAGAATCAGGGTTAAGAAACTGGAATCAATGAACATGATTCAGCAAATTGCAGACCCTTATCATTTTGATTCCTTTTGGTCAGTTAAGTATTTCTAGTAATCTTCAATATAGCCCGATGACAAAAGTCATAGAAGCAAACAATGTACATAATAGACAATTAAATGATTTCACTCTTCTGACACAGAGGCAAAAACTGAAAGATTTCAACGAGAAATAGAAACAAACTACCATTTAAATAGAAGGTAATGCAGGAAAATGTTTAGTTAATTTAGTCAATTGAGTAGAGAGCAGAAAAGGAATTAAACTCTAAACAGACAGATTTACCTAAACTGAAGCAAAACACAAAATCTAAAGAAAACATTCCTGAAAGAGAAAGTTTGATTTCTTCCCCAACAAAACTCACAGGACAGAAATAAAATAAAGGAACTGAATGAGTATCAAGTAAAACTTACAATCACCAAACTGCATTCAGCTCAATATCATGAATGAAAAAGCTCATCTTGAAAGTTTTGATCAAGAATCATTAAATATTAATATAATGCAAATTGCTGAAAGCAGAAATAATTGTCTGAAACACAGGTGATCTCATGTTAGTGGTTCTTCATAAAGAAGTAATAACCACACTAAAATCTATGATAAATTATTTTTCAAGTCGCGAGAACTTATACTCATAGCAAACCTCAAACTCATAGCCAATCTCTAGATTGTTTTGTTTTCTAGAAAAAATTAACAAAGTTCACATCACTCATCACGATCATCACTGATGCACCTTGAAGGATTTTAAATCCAATTTTGACAAAGTCTATGTGTTATGTTTATCATGATACAGAAAATGTTTAAAAATTAAACATAATTATGCAAATGACAGAATTGATTTGAAGGAACACAAAATTGAATTTTGTTATCTAGAGAAGCATTTAGAAGCCTTGATCATTCTTTGTTCAGTTATTACTACCATCAAGCTATAGAGCACAACATACAGTATAAAATAACATAGCAACCACTTTCACTCTTTTACACCCAGTTCTTCAAATGTTTGTTATAAATTTAAAACAGCTAAGTTTAACTCCATTCAAAAGCTATAAAGAAAATGTTACTAAGTAAACCCTTTTAGCTCTAAAAACATAAAATGATGTATTGCCAAATTCTCCCAACTAGAACACATACTTTTCATAAAGTTCGATTAGGAGAAAATTAATTTGCTTTTTATCTGATGTGGTTTTCTTTGTGTGATCATTTAACGTCATTCTTTCATTACCAAAAACATCTTTGAATAATTTTGTATGAGTTACAAAAGGAGAAGATAAACTGACAATTGCTGAAAGGGTTAAAAATTATTTTAATGGGTACTGTTTTGGCATATGTGTGAGAATTAAGCCACATATAGTTTTTACATACTTCTTAACAAAATTAATGTCCTCGACCACTTTTCATAATTTTGTTTCTTTTTCACAACTAATTTTATGTTTGTATTTAAATCATTAAAGCAGTAATTACTGTATATTTAGTAATAATTTTTATACTATTATCTAATCTGTGACTGGTCAGCAATTCAGATAATTTTAGTTTCTGGTCAATGATTGGTTTAATTCATTACTACAAGTTTGTAGTTGCTTGTGAGTTTTAATGTTCTTGGTTGATTTCAAGTTTAACTATCTATTGTTTCCTAGTACTAGTTGGTATAACTTTATATTTTATCACATTAAATGCATGACACTAACATTCCCAACGCTCTCTCTTTTGTCCGACAAATCCATGTAAGCTCCAGCCTCCTGGTGTTAGTGATGCAAGAAAAGAAAGAGAGAGAAAAAGAAAATTTAATTAGGAAGCTTCTAGATGAAAGAAAGCCAAAGGTTGGTTATTAAAACAAAGTCAAAGTTAACCAGTGCTTGCAGTTGATCTAAAGTTTTGCAGGTCTTGATTGACGGTCACAAGTTTTTCATCATCATTAATAATTAAATTATACATTTTAAAATAATAGAATTCAATGTTGACAGGATAGCTCTAGTTTGGGCTACCTGTGATGTAGACAATGTCATTAAACTCTTGTATTGAGTGCTCAAGGTACAGTAAATGAAATGTTGAAACAAATCAACACTCAACCACTTGTTTTGCAAACACTAATTGAACAGTACCTAGTAAGAAATGATTCATGGCAATTGTATTTGTGGTTTGGATTTAGTCTCTAGCATTGTATTGATACATGTAGTTTAAACTTGGTTATGGATGTGTCATGTTTAATCTAAAGTTGGTGTAAAATGGCAATTTGAAACTCTGACTTTTTAGAGTGAGTCTGTACTTTGTTTTAATAACCAATGTCAGTGTTTTATCCAGTGTTATGATAACTATATAAATGGCTATTATGTTTAACTAAATTTTTATCATTAGGCAGATTATAAAATTATCAAAAAGCATTATAGGTTAATGATTACCAAAGCTTTGATATGGTTGAGTAATTATTTAGTTTCTTAGTTAGCTTATTTATTAGCCACAAATGGATCCAGAAATTTTGAAAGGAGTGGCAGTGTTCCAAAATTTTCTTCAAGGGATGAGGGATAATAAGTGCAGGAGTTACTGTACCTAGAAATCTAGAGGTGTATGATTCAATTTGAATGCATTTTCGATCATGAAGCTTCAGCTGTTGCTAAAGAATAAAGGTAGTACAACACCAGAAATACTGAAGTTTTGCTAGCCAACTTGAACTGAGAGTATTTTTCTTGCTAAGTCCATCACATTTCTTCACTGAAGCCTAGCTTGAACTCAGTGCTCTTTCCTTGCATTATGTACAAAAAAGGTCCACAAAAAAGGCCCCCCCCCTCCCTCCCTTTTGGATCCAATAACAATTAACTTAGCTGACATTCTTTATGATTGATACTCAATTGAAACTACTATGATTTAAAAGTATTACATTTAAAACCAAGAATGGAGTTATTGATAAAGGAATTGAGAAAATGATTTACATACATAAACAGTGTTTGCTGATTTATTTTATGGTGCTTTTTAAAAATCAAGCAATAAAAACAAAAAAATGAGAAACTTATGTTGTTCCCATTCCGACTGGCCAAAAACTACCCTGGTCTTTATTTCGGAGAGTGGAATGTATTGAAAATGTGTTCCAAAAAACAAACAGAGGCTTGATATCACTGCTCAACAAAAGAAAGTTTTGATGATATTCTTATATATTATATTTTATCATATGCATGATACAAAACTTTCAACTGAACTACAAGTAAAACTATTTAATATTTCTTGAAACTATTTAACATTCTGTTTATTGAGCCACCTGGACATTACTCACTGGCTCTTCATTCACTGTTGATGCCTTCAATATGTGCATTCCACTGTTTCTTGCAACGTGGTCTTTGACACTACCATCTGCAGAGAAAAGATAATTCCAAAAATTCATATAAAATTAAAACAAGCATTTTGTGGCTATGCTTATCGGGAGCCACTTGCCAGGGCGATGTAAACAAATAAATAAGTTAACCATCCACACATTGTCCAGGAAGCCTATAGCTAGGGTGTACCAAGTTAAGACTAGACTAGAGTTTGTTATGCTTGTAATTGGTTCAAGTGGATCAGGAAAGGATCAGGCATTCCTCGATCCAGATTACTCAGAGCCACATGCAGTCCTCGACTGACTATTTTTTTTATCCTTTGCTTACTGAAGATAATAAAGTTCACACAAGAGTGCTCTTCAAAATGTTAACTAATGAGTTCATAATGGTCCCCATTTTAGTTTTACTAAGTAGTCTAAGTCTTGCAAGGCCAAATAGTTCTGTAACCTCCAATATTAACTTCAGCAAAAGGTAATAAACTAGTTCAATCTATGACTTGAAACAAAATTAAAATTATCGAGTCAACTGTTTGAAAGGTAAATCACTACAAACATTTTTTATACATTAAATATCATTGGTGCCACTTGACAATTAATGAACATCTAACAAATTCAAGCTCTCTGGGATTTTTGGCAGCACTCAGACAATTTCATAATTCTACTATATGGTGGAGAGTTCAGCAAAACAAGATTCAAATATGCAACTACATTTACAGTATTTCAGTAGTTACAGTAGCTGTTTTGCCTGGATGATCAATTCAGGGAATGAAAGAATATTCAAAAGGAACTGGCAGTATCAATTCATAAAACTTTATATCTAGAACTAAATAACACACTGAACAGACTTAATAAATCTGAATAAACTTTGGTACATACCAAGCTTGTATTACAGTTGTTTGGTTAATGGTGTAAAAGAAAATATCTGTTTCCAGAGCTATTTGGCTTGTCTAGCTTAATTACATAAATTATACATTCAGACAAGCAATTAACTGACAATAATTGAGATATCACCTTGATTGATTCTCTGTGCAACCTGGTGTGGCTTCTCAGGACTGTAATCATTCTTTGACAGTTTCAGGTGCACAGCTGAGTCACCGGACCTGTGAAATTTAATATTTTTGAAATACATTTAAAAATATCTTTTTATACAATAAAATGTGATCTGAACAAAAATACATTAGAGATTTTATTTAGAAGTAATCATGTTGAAAACAGGGCACACATGAAAGATGCTGAAACATGTCCTGTGTTCACCTGACACATGTAAAATTTTTGGGTTTTGAAAATGAAAATGACAACACTACAAAGACTAAGAAAACAGCGAATAACAAACAAAGACAAAAAGTTAAAAATTTTTTTTAAACAAATAAACTAAACCAGGAAATTTGTGGAAACACATACAAATTACCTATACTTAGAATGTTTAATGCCAATAACTATCTTGAACAAGATATGAGAAGCCAAAAGTCTATTTAATAAATTTGGATAAAAAAATTAATTTACTTTTTGGCCAATTCATATTATTTCAAATTTTATTCAATATACACATTACCATTTAGCTTTCTAAATTTTAAAATTGAGCTCACTGTTTAAGTTTAAGTTTTAGATATTAAGTTTTTCAGGTCAAAATGGTTTAAATTACCAAGAAATCATGTCAGTCAAGACAAGATCATGGATGTTGAAAATAAATTTAAAATCAAGTAATGCCACAGTTTTTAATTTTTAGTTTTAGAGAATTACCTTAATTGCTAAAATTTTAGGCTGGGTGGGCAAAATAAAAATAAAAAGATTTAGTGCTGATATTTTAGTTTAGGTACTATGTTAAAGTGTACCAGGGAAAAACGTCAGGTAAATAGGTATTAAGAAAACTAATTTTACCAGAAGAATGTAGATGGTCAGCAAATAAGGTTGATAGAACCAATTAAGATGATAATTGAAAACTTTTATCTAAAATAGTTGGATTGGTGTTTAAAAATATAGATATAAACAGCAATCCAAACAAGAATTTCATTTTTTGTTCAAAATTGACAAAACATCGGTTGACAGAATCTGTAAAACTAAAAATTAAAAATATGTGGCCCAAATTTTTTAACTTTCAAGCAGCTTTTACTTTTAATTGAAAAATTTGAATTCTACATTATTTATCTCTTACAGTTTATAATTTGTAACCTCTTCAGTCCCAAATTACTAAGTGATATGTTGCTAAATTCTCCCAACTTGAATCAATAGTTTTCATGTCACCAGTTTAGGAGAAATTTCATCTTCACTTATATTTGACCATTTCTCCTTTTCTTATTACCAATGTTGCAATGAGAACAAGATTTTAATAAAATTGACTGGGGATGAAATGGTTAAAGGAATCCTCCACTGCGTAACATTATTTGTCTTAAATGTGTAGTTCCAGAAAATATCCAGGGGTGGGGGGTCAAAGGCCCAGGAAATTCAAAGGGGGAGGGAGTTTTGAAATTGAATGACCAAAACTGAAATGCATGTGTATTTAGAACATTATGTTGGGATTTACGACTGTTTCTCGTAACCGGCTTGTTATGAGCATTCTGCGAACGATGAGTTCAAGAAACTGGACTGCACTGTTGAAGAACAAAGTGACAAATCACTTAAATTTTGTTGCAATAGACTGAATCGAAATATGATAAGGTAAAAAAAATGAGTTTAGCTTATGGCTCTTTTTGCTTATCCTTCTTATATATTTTAGAATTTTTGTAGTTTGCTGACGAGCGTTTTTTGCTTCATGTTTGGCAACGAGCCGGTTTCACCTGAAAACAAGAGTGCAACCTCCCTTTAAGTTCTTGCAATAAAGTTTTGTTTAAATTTTATTCTTGATTTTGTTGTATGAAGATATTTATTGATTTTTTTTGCTGTTATATTCTGTAGTTTTAGAACTCTCAGTAATTTAAATGAACAAGTGAATGAACGCCTGCCTAATGAAACACAGGCTTTGAATTTCGTCTTTGATCAACTCTAAACCCTCTAAAATACATTTAAAGGAAAAAAGAAAAATTTCCAGAGGGTGCCGATATATCTATGGAAATTCCAGAGGGTTTCTTAGTGGAAAATAGCAAATCCGAAGGGGTGGGGGTTCTTGTTTGAAATTCCCTCTATGGTAGGGGTCTGGACATTTTCTGGAACTACACAATAAAACTTTTATTAAGTCTATGTCTATATCAGCAACTCAAATTTGATAATTCTGCATAAATAACTAACACCAAGCAATTCAGTTTGGTCAGTTCTTTTGTTTGAATTTCCCGCACTCCACCATTCTGATTTGTGATGTAACTTGGTTGCAGTGCCAGTCTCCACTCGTGATGAATACAATAGCAATGAACAAGAGGGGATCTGGTACTGCAACCACATTGCATCATAATTCAAATGGCGGTGCGATGGAAATTCAAACTGTAAAACTGATGAAAACAAATTCCTTTGTGTTAGTTATATGCACAGAAATATCAAACTTGTGCTGCTGATATGGACTCAAACTTAAAAAATAAAATTTCATTTGAGACTAATGTTATACAGTGGAAGCTTCGTTTGAGGAAGTGAATTTCATGTTTAGCTGTAGACTGCTACCAAACTAATCTATTTAATTTCGTTTCTTACTTTAACACAGTAAACATAGGTGAGGGAGGGTTTATCCATAAAGCACTCTCTAATGACCTGGTAAGTTTATGTGCCTCGTCTGGGGATACACTATAAAAAACAATTGATTAAATACAACAAGAAAAAATTAATCAGCTGATTCAAGTGACATCAACATATCATTCTTATAAATGATATAGAGAAACTATAAAACATTTCTACAAATTTATTTACTTTCAATCAATTCTGACATTCTGCCAAGCTGAATGCCAAATATTTCCAATTTTTCTAAAATATTTAATAAATGTGTACAGGTTTGTTGCTCAGATTTCTCAGTATATATAGCATTTTGTACATTTTAATGTTGGAGGCCACCACTTCTACTTATAAAATTCTTCATTATTTTATCATCATCATACTTTAACTAAGTTTATATAAAAAATTTTGCCTGCTAGTTTTGTTAATTTTCATTTTAATTTTGTATTTTTTCATACTGTCATCATTTAAATACTTTGGTTAAGTTCATTTACATAAAATATTATTAATATTATTACTTTTATTACCATAACTAAAATAATCACTAACTTTTTATACAGTTATACTAGGCTTGCTAATAACCAATCACGACGCTAGCTTTGGGTCAAACTATTACCAAAAGAAATGTCTCAAACTGAAAACAAAACTTTTGAACTTTATTTACTTTGGTTTTCAATAAATTGTTACAAACCTTAACTTTCATTTCATTTTTTAGCAGGGTAAAAATAGTTTCATAAATGTCTGGTGTACCTAAATATGCCCTTAAATCTAGCAAGCATGTCCTTTATCTCATTTTATATATCTTATATTAAGTATTTATCGATTATTTGAAATCAAATATTTAAATTATAATATTATTATTATTAAAAAATTATGCTTATTGGTTAACTTGAAAAGACAAAATTGTACAAATGAATAAACATTATTATTTATTTTCAATTTTATCATTATTAAAAATTATAAAAACAGATTTACAGCATCAAAAATAATTCAGTGGTCAGCACAAGAAAACAGTACTCACTTTTTGTCCAAAGAAAGCTTGATAACTGGTTTTTCTTCCTTCTCGACTATAAAAGAAAAAATATAAATTTCAAAATATGACAGTTGTCATTGTTGTCTTGTTTACAACAAGATTTGCAAAAAAAACACGGTGCGCGGACAAAATTTTTGCAAAATAATGAGATGGTAAGATTTCTTCACAATTCTAGCATGTTCGGTATGATGAATGGGAAAAAACTTGTACTTCTACTGGTTGTCGAATCTGAAGCTCTCTTAATGACTAATATTTTACTACCAACAGATAATAACTACAGTTAATTACTTTTCATTGATTCTGGCTAACACTAATTACTTCTCTTGTTTAACAATTTCTTACCTTCTTCCTTTGACACATCATCCACATCATAATCAGTAAGAATTGGAACAAAACTGTTTTTGAATAACTTGCTGTCTTCTTCTCTCTTAACAGAATTTGGAACTTCAACAATCGAACTCTGTTCCTGCGACCTGAAAAAGTCTTTTACTTTTTCAAAATTCTCTGTGGCTTTCTGATCTTGTTCAAGGCCTTTTTTCACTTGGTGTAATTTCCCCTTGACAAGAATGGTGTTGTGAGAAGCCGCATTTGATGCTGCTTCTGACTGTTGTTCCATGAGAGGATTCTCTTTTGCATCACTGTCATAATCTTTACTATCTAAACTACTTTGACCTCTATTGGAAATGGATTCTCGTATATGTAACTTTGATTTATCACCATTGAAATGCCTATTATTTATTCTGTCCCAGTTTTCAAGAGATTCTGGTGGCAGGTTGTGGCCATATTCTCGTTCTGAGGGAGCCTTGTCCCAGTTTGGAGGAAGTATGGGAGGAAGATGTTCTGAATTATAATTTCTTGTTTCAGAATTTTCCACATCAGAAGATTCTACTGGCAAAGATTTGATGAGATTTCTGTCCTCCAAGGATGGTTCATGTCTGTAATCCATTTCTGCATTATTGAGGTTCTCTTCTCGCCTCTCCTGACCATAAGTCTTACCATCTGTATCAGCGAACAAAAACACATATAAGAAGGAAAAAATTAATCAATCAAGTTTATAACAAAAAACCTTAATTTTACTAATATTCAATAATAATCTATTCAAACTGCTTATTATGCTAGATAGTAATTTTAAGTAATGATAGATTCTCCCCCCTCCCAAGAACCACAGGCCTACCAACCTTGAAAGACCTAAAAACTTACTTATCAAGATCTTCATTTTTACCCTCTAAAAACTGGAGGTTTGAGAGAAATACTTGACAAACAATATAGGTTGAACCTGAGTGAAGATTTGCTGAAGATATTTCGATTCACAACACTTTGTCATAATGCCATGCAAGATTCTAGAAAAAATTGTGCAACACAGTAAAACCATGTGTCTGAGTTGACAGGTCTAGAACCATGTATAGTATTCCCAAACTCCAAATGCAGATTTACCTACCATTGGCAAAAGGATACCCAGCATATCTACGAGCTGACTTAAGGCCCTGTATACATGTTCCTGCAGAAATAAATGAAAAAAAACAAACTATATAAACTGACAGCCATAATGAGACTGCAACACAACAAAAATATATTGACAGCTAGATTGGAGAAATATATTCCTTACTGCACACAGTTACTGCTCAATTATTGCAGCTATTTGAGTTTGTTTAAGATGTAGCGCAATTCTCCTAATATGCAGGGCTTTCAGAATGTTTTGAAGTAGACAGCTGCTGGAAAAAGTAGCCATCCGTGCAGGAAAGGTACCCAGAAACGTAAAATAGGGGGCCATATGTCCAGAGAAATGAGCAGTCAATGACTGGTTGCGAGCACTTTTTAGGGGTCTGGAAGTCTGTTCCTGCTGGAGCCTCTAAAATGTAATCTGGTACATTTTGGAGAAAAAAAAATGCAATTAATTTTTCTTGAAAAAAATAACACTATAACTTCGATAAGCAGAATTCAGAATGGTGAAAGAAAATAGCATAACATGAGTCAACACAACAGATGTTGTCAGGTGTTTGAAACCAAGGTAGTGAAATCAATGCATCTGAAAACAAAATACTTAACTATATATTACTGGAAGGAGAACCATTGCTTCAAATTGGGTATGGACAAGCTGTTTTGGGTTAAGACTCGGTAACAGTTTGCTGACATGTATTTGTTATCAAGCAAGAAGTAGCTAGCAGTGAAACAAAAATAGCCAGCGGAATTTTGGCACCTACCAGCTGTTTTGAAAGCCCTGAACATGATAAGTTTCAATGACTTCCAGAATAACAGCAGCTTATTACTATTGGCTATGAAAACAGAAGCTGATGTCATAAAGAATTGCAGCTGTCAGCCAGTAAAAAATCACAATTTTGAGACAACAATATGACAAAACATTGATGTCTCAAAATAAAAGAAAGCACTTTATTTAAATCTGCTGTCAATCCATAACCTTTAAGTGTATTTAAGCCAAACTTGAGCTGCTAATGAATCTCAAGGTACATAGATCATCAGTGCAGGTTTGGCTCAAATTTATCCAAAGGTTATGGATTGGCAGCATTTAAATGAAATGCAAATTTGTCAGAACCATACATGATGTCATGAGTTGAGAACTTTAAATGTTAAAAATGTTAATATCTCAAGAACCATAAAAGATTTTGACAAAAATATTTCACTGTTTTCCCTCATTTAGCAAGGCCTAGGTAGACCTATCAACTGAAGTAATAAAATTTTTCACTTCGTATGCACTTTAAGCATTAGTTGCTTAAAATGAGTCTAGCTAGCCATCAGAAACGACTTAAGTAGCTGGTCATTTTTGCCAACTTCAATCAATTTAGGGTTAACCTACTATTTTCCCTCGTAAATGTCTATCTCGACAAGAAATAAAAATTAATCAGAACATTAGAAACCCAATTGAAAAAGCCAGAATCTCCTCCTAATAACCTAAAATGATTTGAGAACAAGTCTGAGAATTCAAAAGACCAGCTGTGTAAATTTGAACACAATACAGCTTCCAAAGTCATCCCTATCTGCCAGCAGATAGCAAAGCTAACAAATAACTTTTTTTTACCTTTGTCCTTTTTGTTGGCTATTTTCTAAAGCAAATGGTAGTGTTATAAAATATACCTCAGTTTGAAAACTTTCTATTTACCCTCAAAAATACGGACAGGATTACTATTTTCTTATGTCAAGGATATGCTCTAGTTGTTTTATGTATTTGAAATAACAATATTAAACTGGAAATGTAGGGTGTGACAAATATATTATTTCTCCCACTCTTAATAATCCAGCAACTAAATTACAGTGGTAGTAGAAGTTGGATATTTACTTATCAATGAAAATGACAATATTTGGTATCCTTACTTAAATGTTTTATGATAGAATGGTTAACATAACTGAGAAACAACATTGGTTTTTCACCATTACAAAGGCATTTCTCATTCTAGAACTAGTGTAAATGAGTGCCATTATATTAATCCTTGAAATACCATGCTTAAGGCATTATAATTTTTCTATGTAGCATGTAACCAAACTAACATGCATCACACATACACACAATATATTCTTGTTAAACAGGTTTGTATATGTTTACTATCTAGATTAAACAAATTTGAAAGAAATAAAAGCAACAGATTCTGAAGTTAAAGTGTTTTGTGTGCCTAGTGTAAAACTGTGCCTCCGTTCTTACAACTATGAATAACTCAACAACTCATGCAGAACACAAAGGACTGGATATTGTCCCGGCTCACAGTAATAAATGAAATTAATTTCACTCATGGAACAAATACAGTTAAACAAGTTTCCCTACTAGAACCACTGCTGACAACTTAAAACTCAAAGAAACATCACAAAGTATTCACGAATTGTGTCAGTAATCATATATTATCACATTTGTTTATTAGTTCTATATTAAACAATCTTTGGTTGTTTATTATCAGACAAAACAATTGAAATGACAAAGGAATTATACATGTATTCAAATTTAATATGAGAAATAGGATCACTCACGACAGCCTTCACTACACGAATGGGTTGTTTGGCTAGGAGTCATGCAAAGACCTTACAATTGACAAGATCATACTCAATAAAACACTCAAATAGGGTTGACTCAAATTTCGAAAAATAGGTACTTTTGCAATGAAAAACACAAAAGGCAAACTATATTAAGAGTCATATCACTTTGGTAAAACTCCTCCCTATGGACTGATCAGTGTTCTGGTCTTGCAAGCATAACAAACTTATGTTATCATTCACAAGGAAATTGTTAACCAGGTCTTGTTGGTCACAGCAAGCATAGTTTACACATTACTGTTTCCTAGGACCTTTCTGAGTGAATAATAATTGCCCCAAGGTTGCCTGGACATTTTTTCATCAACTCTGTAACTTTCCCTTGAAATATACATAAAAAATTGGAGAAAACAAATAAAAAATATATTTGCATAATTGATGGTACAGTTTTAAGTTGGTTCAACTAGACATTCCTCTGAAGACATCATTGCAAAATTTTTGGAGTCAAGAACCACAGCAAGTGAGTAGTTCTCTGCATATCTTAAAATTTTTAGTAAAATACTGGTTATTGTGATTTGTTAAAGAAAGTGTTGGTTACATTTGAAATCTCATCACTGAACTACATTGCTAACAATTTCGCCACTGAAGGAGGCCTATACAGTTTACAATTATCACATTTCTCAACATTATAACATAATTGGAGAAACCATAATTTCTTATAATCATTTTTTTCAAATTTATATCGTCTTTTCCCTTCTTGGTCTAGATATTTAATTACAAACACAAGAAAGAGTTTGTTTGTAGGTTCATCAAAAGAGCACACTTTTAACATCGATATAGACTTCTCTTGAATGTATAAACTAGAAACATACATGTATTGATGTAGCCCTTGTTGTAGAGTTATCGAAACGCTGTTATAAACCTCAAAATGCTAAAAATATGGTTTAGAAAAGCAGCTCTTGTAAAATTTGAATCTTCTTCTTCCCGAAATAAACATTTTCTAACACGTTTCTAATGTTCTGGGTATTTTTGTTCCTGGATTCCAAACAGACGATACTTCATGCTGACACTCGAAACCACCATATGGCACCCCTGCTTTAATTTTACCACACAATAATTTAACACACAACTACCTTTTGAGGTTAAAAACATTATTAACGAAGAATTTTTTTAAAAAAAGCTGTTTCCGGAAGAATGTGTACCCAACGTCATTTCTGACCGCGATTCATACATGTTCTCCCACACAATATAAATCTTATCAATTTTTCAAGTCGAGCTTAATTTCTTTTCTCAAAATCCGAGATATTCATGACGAAATTCTGATTTCAGTTTACTGTAACCCTGTAAATAAAAGTACCAATTCCACTTTGCATCGAAGTGTTTTACATTTTTTTGTTTCCACTTATGGCCAAAACATTGGCTTACTCAAACGACGGAGTTTTGACTCCCATCAATGAAATGCCTGGAATTTTATGTATGGTAGATCCTCAAAAATCACGTTGCTTCTGTAAATATAAAAACTGAGAAAGGATTAAGAGAATATGACATTCTGAGTAACTGAACATGATTTCGAATGGCAATATGTTTAGATATTTGTCGTTTCAAATTTTATGAAGAACAACACACTTTGCGTTTCCATGCAAAACAGCTGTGCGACGTAAATTAGTCAACATCTTTTTGGCATACAATAATTTTTTGAATTACAGTAGGGAACTGTGCCTGGTTTTATGTTATGAAACATGAAATCCTCGATATTAACAAGGAACTCCCCAATGATCAAAACAAATAAAACTGAACAACAGTAACAGCGTATCTTCTTTCAACGGTTTTTCCTTTCAACATTTTACAACGGCTACTTAAAAAAAACGCTCATCATTATTATGATCTAAATTTATGGTTTCTATATCTGGCAAAAACCGAGAAAATTCGAGGCCACTAAATGTTATTCAAATTTTGTGTATGCATCAACATATTATTTGCAGTTCGCGCGGCAAAACACACTTTCGAAGCATTCGATAAAGCGTAAATTATGAAACATACTTTACAGAAAAGAGCATAGACTAACCACACAAAATCAACTTTTAAAGCAAGGGTACATTCACTGGTTAAAAACAGATAGAAGGACAACAATAAACGCAAAATAACCGACTTCGACGGAAGTAGCATTTGATTTGATCAAAGACCACTCGGTCACTTGTTCCAAACTCTTGGCGCTATGATTAACGATTTTTATACTTACTCTCAAGACAATATCCGCCATCGGGGCAATCACTGTCTATGTCACAGCCTTAACATAAACCCAACAATAACATAAGTTAGAAACAGAATGGGGCTGAAGCTGATTCTAACAAAAAATATTCCCGCTAGAATTGCACCTGTATTCTTTACTAAATCACTCGAAATACAAGTTGTTTTCTTACCATCTGACTCCGTTAGTTTTCCATGATGAGTAAACAAAATAACGAAAAGAAAGATACTTCTTTTACTGTAAAAAGCCATAGAGTTTCCATGGGTTTCATAAAAAATAAAGACATTTTGTGGTCAGTTGAACATTGACTTCTTTATTCTCGTTACTCGACGCCATCTTCATCGACGTCCTTCTCATATGAAAATCAATGATTCTGAGCTCCCGGATGTTTCCTTCGAGCGGATCTAATCTTACAATAATATTGTTTCTTATCCAATCAGAATGCAAGGATCGAAGACAGATTTTGTAATGAGTGACGCAAAATATGGTCTTTGACTATTTTTTCCCAAGCCCATTATAATCGTAAGACCTTTCTCAGAATTTTATTTTTATTGCCATTGTGGTTTTCTGGCCGAGGAGAGGGTACAAAAAAACTTCAGAATGGATGTCGAAGCTTGGTATGATAATTATATCGACTGGTATAACTTTCGTTTATAATTTGACCGATTTTTTAAACCTTAGTTTAAAGAAGTGTTGTGTTGAAATTTTCAAATTGTCAACATCCCACGCATATTTAAGGTGCTTAAAAGACAGGAAAACATAAATTATTCAGGAAAAACCCCCTATCTAAAAACTTCCCCCGTAAAATTTTTTGCCCAGGTGAAAGCAAGATAATTTATCTACAAAGTTTAGCAAAACCGCATCACTTTAATTCAACAGAAAAAAATCACAGTAGTATCAAAAGAGCCAAATAAGAATTTTCCAGACAGACAGATTACTTCTATGGCAGCACCACAGTGTATAATTGACAAACACTTTTCAACCTATTGTACTAAAAGATATTCATCAGATCATGAAATATATAATCCTTTGTTGGATCTTAACGCAGTTTATTAAATCAACATTTTTTTTATTTATAGACAGACCTGTTGTAGAACAACTCTAAAATCCAAAAACGTTTTATTTTTAATTCAAACTAGTCTATAACCTTAAGCCAAACTTCCCTGAATGTATCGATACATAAGACAAACCTGCTTTACTAGAATGTTTAAATAGGGTGCGGGAAATGAGTGAACATAAAGGTTAGGACCTGTAAGAAAATATTATTTACTGAAAACATCTTTTCCCATTTAAACCGGTTAAATGGGAAAAGACACAAAACACAGACATTTTGAAAAATTTTGTTTGATTATTTTTTTTAATCAGTTTTCAATTAGCAGTTGCCAAAAGAAAAAATGCAAAAATTGGTGTATGCCATCTTCCAGATGCCGCAGAACAGGGTTAGGGGAGGTGGGAGGGGGAGGGTTTCACCCTTCTTACTTTAAATAAAAAAGCCAATATTAACTGTACTGGTAAGAAATTCAATTTACATATGCAACCCACCACACCCCCATCCACCCCTCCCCCTCCAAAAGAGAAAATTTTCGAATAACGCTTAATGACCTGGTTCTTGTTTTTCTGTTTTAAGTAAATCTAAGTATTATATTCACCATTCAAGAAAATGATCTGTATGAACAGATGTTTCGTATCGAAGACAAAGGGAAACAAATGTTTTGAAAACTAGGAAAATATTATGAACACAAGTGTTTGTGTGTATGCATAACATATCAAAATTAAAGTCACAGATGTTTATGGTTACTACAAAAGATTGAAAATCGGATCGGAAGAACGAAAGTAACCCAGGAAAAGAACAGAGAAATACGTCAAACACCGTCTCGGCTGTTAATGTTGGACACTCATTGCCACAATGGCGTGTTTGAAATTTTATTTATCGGTGTTCTTTTTTGAATGTTTAAATGTTTTAAAAACTGATTCGTCAAACTCCAAATAGTGCTGCACTGAAAAACTTTTTATCCAAGACTAAAGCGCCATTTACACTACAGAAAAAACGGCTAGGCGCAATAGCAAGGATAACTTTTGACAAGGGTAAAATTTTATTTCATCGAAACAAAGATAAATTGAAAAAGGACAATGTCCGGACGTTGTCCTAAAAACCAAAAAGAATACATAGCCGAATTTTTTAGATTTTACTCTTTTTAAAGGTTTCATTGCCGAGCCGCTTTTTCTGTGATGTAAATTGAGTTTAACATTCGTTTCTTGTCGACAGCAAGTAAATTTGTCGCACGCGTTGATAACTAATCTGGTCTATAAAAGTAAGACATTGCACGTGCTACCAAGACAATTTGTCAAGAGTCGCAGGAATATATCCATGGAAACTTTCCAGTTGCTACGGTAAACTGAAAGCTTATCACGATACCCGAGTTTTCTCAAAACCATGATTAGGCGTAGCTTTAAAAGCAAACTGATTTATTACAGTCGCTGTGCGGGTATAACTACATCAGCAGTCGGAAACTCCCATTGGGCACTGCCAGGGGTAAATATTTAATAAGCCATAGAGCTATGTGGCGCAGTGGGCGATATAACAATATTGACAAATGTTCAATTTGTGACGGGTATGCGTCACGGCCAGTACTAGTCTAAGCCTCCGGTATACACAGTACATACTATAATATATATGAAATTGGCAAGTTTGCCGTCTGCACTACAGGCTAGCCGATCGCGAAAACAACGAGAGGGAAACATATTTTGGGGAGTCAGTAGAAATTGCTATCATTTTGCATCGAAATAGATGTTCGAAAGTTTTGCATAGATTTTATGTGAAAGCGATTTTGATCTATACAAGATATTTCAGTTGAATGATAAATATTCTTATGACTTTCGACAGGGAACAAAAACAAAAAACGCGTATCCAAAACCGACGGGGGAATCAAATCTTACGAGCTACTTGTTTGTAACTTTATAAATAGCTCTCATACGAGGGCTTTGGGTGCAAGTTTCTTGTGGGCGCGGACAGGGCTTCGGCAGGAAACTGGTTGTTGAATCAGTTTTAACTGGAAACTTCCGTGTCTAATTACGACTATCAACCAAAAAGCCGCCAAAACTTCTGTTGCCTACTAAAACTGCTTAAAATAATGGTTTTTCTTAAACTTTCTTTTAAGAAAGTGCGAGATTTTCTTTAATACCGGCCGGAAGGAACTAAGCCCATATCGGACCAATGAAATAGTAGGAGCCTAACTTTAGGCCTGTTTACACTACTCCAGGAAAAGTGTGGAATGGATCGCTTAGAAAATGGAGCGGATCGGATAAATGTGCTTGTCCAAACGATGTTTTATCCGTCCCATTTTTTTCCGATCCGTTCCCAAAAAGGACCGCGCAACCCTATAAGGTCCCTTTTGGGAACGGATCGGATAAAATTGGTTCCGTACCTGTTCTTTTTTCTCACGCTGCGCCGTGTAAACACTCAAAACCAGGGTCACCGAGCCTCCTTGAGTTTTCTGGGCCGGACTCTCAAAAACAAAGCGTGAAACGGAACCGCATCCGTTTCAGTTTGTGTTGATTACGGACCCAGCTTTTATCCCATCCGTTCCTAACTATTGCTTGTGTAAACGGTTATACTTTTAAGGGAACGGACCTGTTTTTATCCGTTTTGTTTCCTTCAGTTTTAAGTGTAAACGTGGGCCTTAAGTGTTAACAGCCGCGTTCACAGGGGCGTATCACGTGACCCATTCTAACCAATAGAATCGCACGTTTGCACAAATAAACTTGTTTTTAAAAAAACGGATGTTAAAATGCGACGTGCATCAAACATGCAACTAAAGGCAGTGACTCAAGATAAAATTCTAACTTGCACGGTGAAATTTCCGCCGGAAATATTGTCTTATTTAGTATCATAAATTGCTTGGACATAATAAATACGGCCTCTTTCACTCCTAAAAAACAAACCTAATTGGCTCCATAAAGCGAATTAATATAATTGTACGGCATCTAACTGAGATTCATTGCGACCTTGTTCCAAGGGTTTAAATCCGTGAGAAAAATAAAGGACGGCCATTTTTCTTGGAAAAGTCCTGGAAACAAGATTGCGTGATTTGATTCAAAACGTCCAAGACTTAACTCACCCACTGTTGTGGACTTGGCAACGTTGTAAAGGATTGAAACACTCTGATGGAAACACGCGGGATTCTTGGACAAAACGAGAAACAGTTTGGATCATGAGCTGAAAGCCAGTAATTCAAAGTATTTTCGAATGCTCTCCCAAAAGTATTTTCAAAAGTTTTTTTCATATATAAGGTTGTAACAACTGATGACCATCCAGATTTAGAAAATGGTCCTCAGCTAATCAGATCGCGTGTTTTACTGAATTTATTTTGAACCCTGGGCAACTTAGCCGTGCCTTTAATCAACACTATTAGAGTCCGTTGTGGGATCCCTGTGTCGCACGATAGTAGTCTATCTCGTGAGTGGGAAGGCGATGGATGATTATTTTAGCGCCTGCAGTGTCGCAATATCATACGGCGCCTGCACTGTCGCAATATCATACGTCTTCAGCGGTAGTACTCGCAGCACTTTACTTTTGATAAAAACTACTGTCGCCTGGGTCTAGTCTACTGTTAGCCTGCGAAGCAAGCGTAGTTTTCAAAGTTTTGGACGCGCGAGAAATGGGGCGAGGAAAAAATGGAGGGATGGGGAAGGGGGAGGGGAGGGAAGGAAAAAAAAGGGTTTGTGGGCAAGCATTTCCTTCCTTCCCCTCTCTCCATTTTTCCCTAACCTCATTTCCCGTGCGACACCGAGTGGAAACGCTTGCTACACAGGTTAGTGTACCTTGGGAAATTGTTTTATAAAGCATAAACACTAAATTGTAGTGACTGACTTCCGCCCGGACTCAAGTTGTCCCGGGAAGAAGGTACAAACTGTTTACATGGAAAGATGTCCCAGTAAAAGATAAATATCTCGCCTCGGCTAGCTGAGTTGTCTCTCGTGACCCGAGACATCAACCCTTTTTAGCGGGACACCATGTATGGGTTAGCTACTTTTTATAAAGAATTGTACAAAAAAATTGTCTCGCCTCGAGTAACTCGGCTAGGTGAGACAATTTTAGTCTGGGGACAACAACTTTTCTCATGTACAGAAGGCCTGGAAAGTCTGGAGCCATCTGAGGCAAAAAGTTAGATAATCAGTTTTGTAAGTATTTTCAATTATACACCGTGGAAAACAAGAAGGAACTGACGTTTAGGAATGCAGTCCTTCGTCGGAGTAAACCAATCATTTTCTATGGTAACAACTAAGGGACCCTACGTGCAAAAGATTGATTTAGCACGAGGACACGAACGTCGATCAGGACGTCGTTCTCGTCTCAGTTGACTGGTACCAAGTAAACATCACACGTCCTGTTGTTTTGCCGTCACCTCCGCGGAGGGGGGTCGTGAAATTAGGGACATTTAGCATCGCGTATACGCGAGACACGAACGTGAAAAAAAAATTTCCCGTTTCACGTTTGCCGTACGTACGCCAAGCTAAGGGTTTTCGCGTTTGATATTTACGTAAGACTTTTTGATCTTTTTTGAAGCATCGAAATAGATTAAAAAAGATAAAGGGATGTAATGCTTAACGTTCAGTTAGCTAAATTGAAGAAACAGCACAAGAAATTGTTTATATAGTTCCAATTGGCAACTTTCATCAACGGGAATCAACTATTGATTTGGCCATACAAACAGTAAAATTTTTTTTTCTTTGCTAATATGTACTTTCAGAATAAGATTTTAATTGCTTTTAATTTACTTGACACTAGTTTCCAGTCTAATTCGAGTCTCTGTCGTGTTTTCCCTTGAATCTCACGTCAACGTGAAGCTAAAACCAAGAAAACAAGACAAATATACGGCAAACGGCAGACGCCAAATTGACGTATGCCGTCTCACGTATACGCGGCGCTAAATCTCACTATTGGTTGTTTGTACGCAACGAGAACGGTAACGCCGACGACGACGGAAAAAAATGGGGTAAACGCAAGCACGTTGGGATGCACTGTGCTGACCTTCTGCAAGCCGTCTTCCTGAAAACTAGAAGTGAAAACTACAACTTGAAAAGCTTATTATTCAAGTTCTAACGACCACGAGAACGATTACTTAAAGAAAATTTTATCAGTTTTCATTTACATTACCTTTAAAGGCCATGTTAGACGAGGCAATTTTTGCCTCGCACTGGCTAGAATCGTTACAAGACAGGTTGCAGCAAGAGTAGAATCCGGTTCTACATTTTGCAACATTTGCAGTTACTTTCTTTAAGTTACTGAAGTATTGCACCGGGCCGGTAACACCCCGTCTGCAGCTTGTCTCGCAACGCCATTTCGAGACGAGTTGCACGAAAAATTACCTCGTGTAACATGGTCTTAAGAAGGAAAAGTTGGTCTTTTTCCTTTTCACAAAGCAAGATTTGGAAAAAGAGAGAGTAAACGAGCTATGCACAACTAATATGGACGTGTTGTTTGTAGGCAGTCGTCAATTTTGCCGTTTTCGTATAATCGCGCGCTTCCAATTCGTGCATCGTTAAGCCCGATGCAAACGGGAGGAATTCAGCAGCTGGTTCACTCGTGGGGCGAAACTCTTACAAATATTCTTACCGCACACGAGAGGAACTGCTGAGCTCTCTGCCTAGCGAGGTGTGCGGCGGGCTTTTATAATATAGAGACCTTAAGCAAGGAGGACGGCGACGAAGACGAAGACTGCAGAGAACAATGCACCGTCACCTGCACGCCGTCGTCTTGAAAACCTCAACCTTGCAACTACGAGATCGATCTGAAGATAATTTTACTGTTAAGAAGAAAAATTTGGCCCTTTTTCTGCACACAAAGTGTAACTCGGACGAAAGAGAAAGCAGACTGGCGGTACGTGATTGAAAAAGGCAGGCATGAAAAGTGTACTTCGTAAGCAATTGCCGTCGATTTTGCCATCCACGATGCAACAGGGACGACAGTGAGCCGGAAGTCGATATCTGTTTTTGGTCGTGTGCACATTGCCCTAACGGCGTCTAGTTAGCTGGCTTTGCTGTATCAGATGAAACATCAAAAACTATAAGTATTTGATTTGGAATTGAACTGCATTTGATTAAACAAATTGGAGATACTTGCATCTACCGTTGTTTTCAAATCCTCAAGAAGAAACGCACTCTCTTTATCACTAGCTAAAGTGATAAAATCCCTCTTCCGATCCGCTGCTTCACACGGGGCACTCTTGGACTAAGGGCTCACAATGAGACCAAAGAAATGCGCGTGCCTGAATGTTTGATCAAATCCCATTTTCATGGGCGCGGGCGGCGGACGCTGCCTCCCCCCCTGGGGATGCCAGGCCCCCCCCCCTTCAATAATTTTCTGGCTAACAACAGCAACTTCAAGATTTTATAACGAACTATAACAATTTCCACTGTGCTCCCCCCCCAATAATTTTTTGATTCCGCCGTTCATTATATTCTCATTCACTGATTCAGTCATTGCCATGCGCCAAGTGTCTCATACCGTGGGGGTGGTGTAGGGAGAAATAAGGTGTTCTTAAACTAGCTGGGGCTGCAACTTAGGGTCACTCACCAGTACAAGACCCAATTCTTATGCGCTGACGTGGAACCCAGAGCTTTGATTCCTAGGTCTAAAACGTATTTTTACAAAAACAACAACAACAACAACAACGCAAAACGCAGAAAGTTCAAATCCAAAGTAGCGGGTGTTATTTGCATTGGTTCGAGAGCAACATGGCTAATACTACACGATACATGACTTTCCTTTACTATTTTAGTTTTGAAATTGCTTCCATTGCGGTTGGTCAGTTAGTTTATACAACTAGCTGCATGTCATTGCTCGAAAGAAGGTTAATGGTAATGTTTCTCCTTGCGACCGATAAACTTCTGCACAGCATTTTTGAAACTTACACTGACCTGGGGCTAAAGAAATTCCTGATTAAAAAAAGGCGCATTTCTCCTTTGGCTTTGGGATTTTTCACTCTGGTGAAGTAACACAAGATAAATACTTGCAAACCATACAGCAGTGTTTACAAAGGGCTTATCTGAAAAAATATACCTTCGCTCAGTAACTCGTAGTTTTCTGTTCAAGCTATAGTAAGAATTGTCAGTTTTCTCGTAGAAAGCGAGTAGAGTGACTATAAATAAACTACGTAATCTGATAGGCGATTAAAAATCTTGTTTTGTTGTGTACATGAACGCGTGTGAAACATGCAAATTTAGTTCTTTAATCACTGTATATATGCAAATTAGTCTTGAGAGAGCTAATCGATTTTATTCATTGGACCCAAAAATTGATTCTCGGGCTTTTTTTCAACTTTTACTTCTTTGTCCTTTCTACAGAAACAACTGCTATTTGCTAGATGTAAAAACGGGGATAGAACAAAGTTAATTTTATATTACATACACTTAAGTCCATTGCCTTTTTAGACAATAGTAGCCATTACGAGAAAAAGGCAGCGTGCTTCGTATCAAGTCCCGGGCGTTGAACAAACCTTGAGTGATTGATTGTATTTCTTCTAACTCATTTTGAGTCAGTCAACATTACTGTGTTAGGTTCTGACAAACGAGAATAGCCTTTTTTGAAAAAAGACTCGACGATGTTGTGCGTTTCGCGCAAATGAAATAAATGGAACCAAACTGTTTCAAATTTGATGTTGTGCGTTTCGCGCAAATGAAATAAATGGAACCAAACTGTTTTAAACTTGAAACTTTAAGTAACGTAAGTTTCAATACAAATGGAAGGGTTTTCGATCGTCATTGCACATTAGCTTTTCAGTAAATTGTTAGAAATGATACGTTAGAACATTATATGATCGAGTAATCACCGTTTATTACCTTCGTCACACGGCGAGGAAGCCAATATCAGCTTTGAAATTTCTGTTGACTCAAGCCTAACCTCGCAACATTTCAAGTTTAATTCTTGTTAATTTCTGTTACGAGTTGAAACAACATGGTTATCAGAAGTCCAAATGAATCATATATTTGACTTTTTATCGGATATCCCGCAATGCTGGAAAACCGCTTCATACTTAACGTGATTCACATATGAAATTTCCGAATCGTCTACCAAAAATATTGATATTGAATAAAGCGGATATTTTTAATTCCATTTTCGTGTACTCTAACCAATAATGTTAAAATACCATAAAATTGAAACCATCAACAAACACACACTATGTCCTTCATACCATACGTCAATAAGATCTAAGGGCCCCGGTATTGGAGAGTAATCTCTGTGGTAAGCCCTGTCGTTAACGGCGAATACTGTAAATAAAGATAGTAGACAAGACCACATTCGGTCAGTGATACACGACAAATAAATACAAATCTACCGATGACCTCTTGTGACACTCAAAACGGACGTACACAAGTGAGCAATGAAAATACAATTTTATTAACAAATATGCGAAAATATAGCAAGATTTGGTTTTCATGATACATTATGAGAAAAATACAGTGAATAACACTTAATAGAGATCTATGTAAACAGAATTTTAGAATTGAGATACCAGGTGGGATGAATTAACATTGCTTCAGATTTTACATTCTTAAAAGCATGTATTAAAGATCTATGTTTTGGGAAAAGAGGTTGAGCCCATGAATATTTTTGCCAAAGCCTTCAAAGTTGACTGGAATATAAGGGTACCATCCACTTTTGTGACACAGTACTAATTTGACTTGATCATTATTCTCTAAGTATTCTTGATGTTCATAAATTTGGTGGCCATTTTATAGTGTTTAACATAAACTCGATATGCTTATGAATACTGTGACATGGTTTTTTCATCAAATCTATGTCAGTTCATGAAAAAGTTAATCAAGCCCCAAACTAAAGTCGATATAAATATCCTAGCAAAATATAGCAGTCATACAGCAAATCTTTGCTGTTTATTATTACTGACTTTGTTGTAGCATTTCTCAGTAGTCGAAGCTCTCTCAAAACGTTTTTCGTGAAAAAATCATTAACACAACATAGCATTTCAATCGTTCTTTTGTGAAAATAAATATACTAAAAATGTAACCAACAAAAAAAATAATCCAGTTAATCATTAAAGAGTTTAGCCAGTGAATTGTAATCTCTCAGATACAGTTGAGATCTGGTGTCTTGTCACCTTGGATTGTAAATGAAAGTATGTAGAATTGTAAAACAATGAAATACGAACACGATGTAAGTACATTTCTATAATGGTCAGACTCTATTACCTTAATGGCTCCCAGTTTTCAGGGCAAAGAATCTTGTTTGAGTACTAAATAATATTTTGATGCAACATAAATTGTCTGCAAGATACATATTTCAACTGCATATTAGTGAAATGAATAGATTAAAAACTTGATTTGATATTAGCTCTATCAAAGTGAGCCAAGCTTTGTACCAAAGTACAAAAACAAGTCAATACAAACAACAAATTCTGTGAAATTAACACTTGACTGGCTGCACTAAAATGATTCATTGACTAGCTTTTAAATATTGTAAGAGTAGTTAGGTGACTAAATAGTGCGAACTCAATCCCTTGATCATTCAAACCTCACAGTGACTGTGTGAAGTCTTGTTGTTTTTCCCTCATGTTGTCCTATGATAATTAAATTGAATCTGATATAATTATATCCTTTCCCTAAAGTTCGAGTTACCTGGACCCAACTATAACTTCACCCTTTGTCAAAGCTTACAGAAAACAGAGCCACTGGTGAGTTGGCAAAAGTTCAACACATGTTCAAATTAAACAACTGATGGACAACTTGTTTGAAACTAGAAATTAGGCAAGACACCCATAGGGTAGAAAGACAGAAGATGTTGGAGCTTGTATCATATGTGATCTAAACAAATGGATGTAGATTCATGAAATTAAGATACTTATTGCAAAAACTTAAATACTTAAATGCTCTAATAAACCCCTGGTGAGCTTATTTATGTTTTGAACTTCCCGACGAGGGGCTTATTAGAGAGAGGGGAGAGGGGGGCTTGTTGAGAGGGGCAGTTTATTTAAAAGTTGTCAATAGCCAATGACAGAAACATAACATGAGGTCTGATTACCAAACTCGTTTAATAGCAGCTAGTAACTTTTTGTTCCTCTGGCATTTTAATCAGCACTCTTTAAAGACTTATAAAAATATAACTGTTTACAAAATGAAGTTTTGATACAGGACACCTTGTTTCTTAGCTTCATCATCTTTATGTTGGGAAGGGTGGGGAGAGGACTTATTAGAGAGGGGGGTGGGGCTAATAGAGTACCTACAGTACTTTAATATCATAAGTGACTTAACTTGCATTTTTGGCATGTGAATAAAATTACCTCAAGTCTCAGCAACAATTGTTTGTAACTGGTTTGTAAGGATCAGTGATGGTTTTGGAGAATTACCCGCAAAGTCAGTAATATCAATGTGTGTTTTTGCTGCTTTCAAACTTGAAGTTGTAATATTTGATGGAGTAACAGAGGAAGACAAGTATGAAGGTTTCTGAACTGAAGATATTTTAGGCACTGAATATACAATAGGAGACAATGGCTTGCTTTGTGACTTCTCAGTGTTTTTGGTGCTAGCAATTGCCAGTGATTTTGCAGGGAAGTGTTCTGTAGGAGGATTTTCAGTGGCTTTACAGTCACAATGAAGCTTGTCATTACTGTCAACAGTATTTGCTTTGGTTGTTAGTTTTACTACCAAAGCACCTTTTGACTTTTCTCTGGCAAGTTTCTTAGCTTTGTGTACTTTAGCTTTTGCCAACATTTTGTTACTTGAAGTCAAGGAAGAACTGTTTTGCTGAATCTTTCTAGCTTTGTATTGCACTTTGTTCACTTTGTCAACCACTGGACCACCTAGGTGCCATTTCCACAGAAAATGATCTGGTTCAGGTACTTTATCTCTTGCTGGGTATACATGACTGTAAGTTGGACACAGGCAGCCATTTTGCACAGAAAGCATTGGAAACCCATCAAATAAACTGCTCAGTTTGAATTTACTACTAGCATTAAGTGAAGATTTGACTGGTACAAGTTTCAAAGGAGAATTTAACACCGTTTGTTGTTTCTTTGATTCATTTACTTCCTTTTCTGGTTTCTTTGAAGTGGCGTCCCATAAACCCTGGAAAACAGAATCGCTTGATTTTTTTGCTTCCTCGTTTTCTGTTTTCTGCTTAGTTTTAACCTTAGGATTTAGTCCGCTCTTTACTTCACTAACATTGGCAGGGTCAAATAACAATTGTTTAGGTTTTGAGGTATTTGCGTTAACATTGTCTGGTAGTAAAGTTGCACTGATTACTTTTACATTCTTTTCATGTTTCTTTTTCTTTCGTTTTGGTGAGCTCGATAAATTCTGAATCACAGAGTGGTTCATCTTGGGTTCAATGTCAACATTTAACTCAGTTATAGGAACTCCAGCCCGTTTAGCTTCTCTGGTTGCTTTCTTAATCGCTTGAAGTTGTCTTACCTCTTGCATTTCAAACTTTGATCTCCTTCGTCTTCTTCGTTTCATGGGAAAAATTCCGCGATCCATTAAGAGAACATCTTTCTCCTCATTAGTTTCCTCAAGGCATTGCGGCAGTGTATCGCTTGCCGACAAAGTGTCTCTATTTTTCGGTTGGCTCTCTTCACTGACTTCAGCCTCTTTAACGTTACAGACTTTCTTTTTAACAACTTTCTTTTCACGTTTTTTCGGCGAAGAACTGACGTCAATACTCTTCTCTGGTGAAACTGCTTTTGAAATTTCCAATGCTTGCCTTTCTGAAATAATTTTGTCTACCGTGTTGCCAGAGGACGCACTATCATTCTTTGACGTACTAACCGCTTTGTTCAATTTCAGTTTCTTTCTAACGTTGTCGACGCTGTCTTTGTTTATTTTGGTTTCTACCTGCCAAGTATTCTCGTGTCTCCTGATTACTAAAGCTGGTGGAGACAGGCTGATATTTCCCTCTGTTTTCCACAATTCTCTCTGACTTTCCTTCTTTGGCGTATGCTTTGTTTTATTCAATGGCGAGATTTTCTTCAACGGCCGAGAGAGAGGATTCTTTTTAGCGAGAACTTCGTCTAAATTTGATTCCATTCCACTCTTCGTCGAAGATAATTTCTTATACGACGTTGAACTAAATCCACTGTCATTTGATGAAACGTCCGAAAACGGCGATCTTAGCTCACTTGAACTTGAATTAAGTGGAAATTTTTCAAATTTCTCTACCGAAAACTCGAATTCCTTTTTGATGCTGGCTTCGCAATTGGCCATTCCGCTCAGTTTACACAATTTCGACGGTGAAGATTGCTTTTCGTTTACATAAAAGCCCGAACTATGTCTTCGTTTTTTGCTCTGCTTAACTGCGTCATGGTTTACATTCATGCCATCATTCACTTTTATCTTTGAAAACTTCTTTGTTTTGAAAAGTTGACTCAGCATCGCGGTTGTTTGTGTTGAATTTGTCACATGGCTGTTGTTGCTTTCTTCGAGCGCGCCGATATTCTGAACCGTATTCATCTCATTTGCAGCGAACTCGAGTTCACTCAACGAGTTTCCTCTTCCTGTGTTAATGTTTATTTGCAATTGTGGTTTATTCTTATTAACTAAAGGCGACAGGGAACGATCAGCTATAACTTTTTTCTTCACCCGCTTCTTAACCTTGAGACTCGAGTTATGTTCTTGAATAACTGTTAATGTGGTTGATTTCGATAATGGCTGTAGTTCCTTATTGTTCTTGTTAGGAGGCGTTAGCAATTTCTTCGGGCTAGATTCAGCATCTTCTTTGTCCGGCAACTGCTGAACACTCTCATGATTAACGTCTTTAGATGGCGAGTTTATTGGATCAAGATATGTTTTGCAGTAGTTCTCTACATCAGACCTTGGAATTACAGTACAGTTCGCCGATGAGCCGTGACATCCGCCTACAGTCTTAAGAAGTTTGATCTCTGTTGCATCGCAGAAATGCCGGCGAGCGCGAATCTTTTCCATTCTGGTGAACAGGGTAGTTCGCGGAGTTACCGGAAAGAAAGTGGATAGCAACTGTGCTAAAGACAACATCTGTTCCCCTCCAATATTTAAATAAGCAAGTTCTTTTCCTCGAAAGATAAATTTTCCACACGAACTCTCTGTTCCTTCAGATATTTTGGTATCCATTCTGGTCCTCTGTTAAGCCTCTAGCCCCCCCAAAAAGTCCTCTCTTCTAGCTGATCTGTGGACAAAGTCAAGATATCTGTTATCTGACACGAATTCCCCTAGGATAGTTGACATGAAAAACCCGGACGACACACCGAAATGTGGCTGTCTTGTGGGCTTTTATTTTAAGCTGTCACCCTGTTCTTCTTACCTATTCGACACGGTCTAAAATTCCAAAGTTATGGCCTTCAAATGGCACATTATGAGAGCTAAATACCATAGCTAAACCCCACCGTGCCTTCAACTCACTTCTATGAGTGCATGGCCGGGTGGTAAGAAATAACACGCCTCAGATAGCACAGCATATTTCAATAACGTTAAAACTCGCCATGCGATTGGTTCATTGGACATGATGTAAGCTCTGATTGGTTCATTCTCGGGCCAAGACAACGGCTTTGAATTCGGTTCATAACTAGCGCCAACCCTAGAGTTGAACTAAAATCCGTCGTATTTTTTCAAGGTTTACGAAAAACTTTAAACAAGTTAGGTCAACGAAAAGATTACAAATAAAGGAGCCTTTCAATTAGTTATTTATATTTGAAGTTGTTTAAACTACCCCGGGAAACTTAAACTACGAACTTCGCAAAATAAAATCCATCGAATGTTCCTGAGCTGCTCATATCTCGAGAGCGAAAATACGGAGGTCGAAAGTTCATTATTAAATGTGAACTGATTAATTTCTTACGTTCGATGCATCACTTGTTCTCAATATCTAGACTGAAAGCATTTTTTGCCTTACTTTGACGCGCTCCTTCTACAAATTCCTAAGTGAAGTAGATTTCCACCCAGGAAAGTTTACTATAAAGGCATATAATTGTTATCTCAACACCGGCACTTTTTGTCCGCATTGCCATTCGGCTGGCAATTTTAAAAGTGGTTTTCGCCACTCAAGTCTCAGTTAGAAGTCTTTTAACTGAAGGCTAGCTGGGTCAGAGAAATTTAAGCCACTACATTAGAACTTCTTTCCTTTTGAAGACGGGCGTTTATGTTTATCGTTTATGTACGCGGGCTCTGTAACCAAAATCAAGCTAAAATAATATCTTTCGTCGAACTCAAAACAAGGTTGGTTCGGTATCAGAAGCTCTAAAACATGACTTATTCGCTGATAATTGGAAGGCACTCTGTTCATTGGAACAAAAACAGCAACGTTATCTTACTGTCTCTCGCACTAGATCAATGCTAACTGGTTTTAAATGAAGCACAGTTTTTCGGCAATCTAGATATGAGCCCGAGAACTTTTATAGATCTTTGAACAAATAAGGGCAAAACACATTCTAAGACCAAACTTCCGAAATATTTTTTCTTGAGCAAGTATTATTTGTCGTTGAGGGTGTCCTCGTGCTGTTTCCGACAGGAGCATAAGCGTTCGTTCTCGCAAACAATACAAAAGAAACATAGTCGCCTCACGCAAAATTAATAAGAATGCTAACAAATAGGGAAAGAAGAAATGTTAAAAGCCAGAACAGAATTTAGCAAGTTTACTAATCTACTGATGGACGCACGTATATATGCAGCCAGCAAGATATAATCAGTCACGGATAAATTGACTATATCACCACACAAATAACAGCGAGTTCACTTAGGAGAGGAAACGTTTTAGAAATAATGCAATGAAACAGTATAAACAGCAGCGATTAAAACCAACACCGTCAGTTTCCTTGACAGAAATCTTTCAGTTTCAATGATCTTTTAATGACAAAAGAAAGCAGCATCTATAGGAGTTTGTTGTTACAATATTTCTGTTTTCCGTTATTGAAAAGCTTCGCGTACAAAATAAAATTGGATGGCAGAAGAGTATCGTTCGTTAGGAAGGTGGGAAACAAACGTTTTTATAAATTAAAGCGTTGATTTTCAGTTGTTTCGTTCTTAACTTAAAACCTGACAAAACCATTCAAAACTGAACAACGGCAGTAAATATTCATTTTTTAAGAAAAGCTCAGGGCGCTTCGTATATATTTTCTTAACGGTATTTCTTTTGCTTTGATGGTTGATGGGTTAATTGTCATAAAGCCGAAATCCAACAACCTAATTTTTGAAACTCAAATAAAGAACAACTTTTAGTACGATAAAAGTATAATTTCGTTCAATGAAGCAAGATGCAAATTTCCTTGTTTGACTGTTTGAAATAAATGAAAACCAAGTCCAAGGCCGAAATCAACTTTTTCGGTGATAAAACACAGAAATCACTCTCAAACTCCAGCTAGTACATCCTTTAAAGGCGCATTAAAGCCGACACAAACGTTAGCTATAATAAAGCGAGACCAGTTATCGAGTTCCTAAAGAATTAATATACCATGCATTCCAAACGCATGGCATCAGTCCACAAGCGTACTTGATCGGGTCTTACAAACGACTTTGCAGGCTATCTTTAAGCGCACAGCTTGACTGAAGCAGCATAATTTCGAAGTGAACTAAAGAAATGGAAAGTGAAGAGAAGAGCGAATCATATCTTGGACTTGGGAGTCGCAAGGCCTTTGTAAATGGCTGGCGGAGAAACGAATCGAAAACCGAGAAAGATCGTTAAACTATACGTTCGCAGCTCGCGAGAGTGAGATGAGCGGTATATATTACATTTTATATGTATGCGTGTTAGTCGTGTAGTGACACACGAAGTTACAGGGATAAAGGATAAACAGCTCACAATAAGAGATAAACGCTATTGATGAGGGGCAGTCACCAGGAACAGACGAATTCGTGTTTAAAACGCGAATACTCAAGGCCTTTGGGGGGCCTTTGCTATTTGGAGCCGGCAATGCCACGCCAGTGAATGTTGCAATCAGCCCGATAACTTGACGCTTAGTGACTGAAGCAAACAACAAAAGGAAATAGGTAAATGGCTCGGTCTTTAACCTAATATAAAAATTACCATTTATTTTCTTATAGAAACGAATATGAAACGATGAAACGTTTAAGCTGCTTTACGTCGTAAAACTGAATAACGGATACGAAGAACCAACCATGATGATAAAGCTTTCCGTACTAGTGTTCAATTTAAGGCTATTTTTCTTGATTAATTTTATTTTCCATGCAAGATACTGGATAAACTTTAAGTTCCTTTCGAGAGAACTGAACAAGATTGTAAGTTTCTATAATAATAAACACAAATGAGTCTGCTTACACGGCTTTTGCAGGGATTGAACTCACATCAGTATTAAGTATTTTGGTATCTTGACGTGTTAGTACCCATGAAATGTCCGGTACACGATTAGACCTACCTCAAAAGTTAGTGCGAGGACGAAACTGCCAAGTGATTGCGCGGTTATTCAGTGTCAACTGTATGAAATAAATCGCTACAAGTTGGGTATGCAGAATAACGCCATTCACCAAACACAAATCACGTGTGGCACGATGCTCACCCGCGCGGAAAGCTCTAGCTGTCACGGTAGTTTACATAAAAATACGCTCCAGTTGCTCTATTTCAAACACTCATCAGTTGAAATTAAAATACCCGGAAGTTACTTAAGACGCTTTTTATACTAGACAACACAGACTAACTTCAGCCAAGATGTTAAGAAATTTTGAAAGCGCCAACGAATTACGAATTACCGAAAAGTCACGGTCCCTCAAAATACGGTACGGCGGCGAACATACACGCTTTTTTTATAAGAACCAAATATGAAGTAGGTTTAACACCAGTGCAAAACCGTGTACGATCGATGTACTTGCCAACGTTGGATCAGAAGATCGCGATCAGTCGAATAAAATATTAATATGTTGTCAAAAGACTTGCAAAGACTGATCTTACAACGTGAAGAGTAGCGGAGACGCATGTACGATATTTCGACTGGCCATTACCAGTAGTTAATAGTTCTTAGGGAAGAAGTCAAAACAATGGTATTTTTAAGGAACCCAATTTTGTCGGGGGAGGTGGTGGGTGGCGGCACAGACCCCCCTACCCCACCCCTCTCCACTTTTTCAGAGCTCAATTTCTCAAAACCTGATTTAGGGCCTAGGGGTATTGGTTTTTATTGTATTATGGACTCCTCTCTCCACAAGGAAGGCGTTGGTGCAAGCACTATATCAATATCTATTTTATTGAACATGATGTTTGCTACTGAAATTTAACCTTTTTGCAAAAACGGTGGTGCATGGTGGGTGGCGGCACATAATACCCCACCCCCCTAAATTGGGTTCCTAAGAAGTACCATTGTTTTGACTTTTTCCCTTAATATTTCGGCGATTTGAGCCTCAAAATCTAATTGTTCTTAAAATGTTCTTATTTTTATGTGGTTTAAAAGGAATGAAAACTAAGCGAATAAAATAAAGCCTGAGGTGTTGCAATACACGTACGTTGTATGGAACTAGAAGTAATCGAGATGGACTTTTTCACCACTCCCAAGCACATGATCAGAGTGGTCACCATGGAGTCGAGGCATTATGTGCCAGCCAGTCGCTGAAAAACGGATGGCATCAAACTTGAGTGCACGAGCAAAGGCAAGATTAGAATGCGTTCTCCTTCGTCTAAAGCAACTAACTCCAGGGCAAGTATATTTGCTGAGCGTATAAATTGAGGCAATGACAACGCTGGAAAGAAAGATAAAGATAGAAACTGAGTAAAGTTTAAAAAAAATTCGCTATCCAGCCCAAGCCTCAGCTTGTTCTTTTAAAAATCAGTTCTTAATCCTTACAAAGTTGTTCTTTTAATACTTTATCAACTGACCTTATTTATTTCATGACGCGACTTGATCTTACAGTTTATCTACTTATAAACCATCAAGCATGGCTTATTCATATCAGTTTCATATTCGTATGAGTTATAATTCGTATCATGTACTGATTTCAGGATTTGTTTGTTTGGAAATAAAAATTTGATAGATCTAATCAACCGGAACGCCTCAATATTATGCACGAAGACAGCTTATTGAACTTATAACTCGTATAATCAAAGATTACGTTATATTACTTGTAAAATTGTTAGATTGTAAGTTGAACTTCAATTTAAAAAAGAAAAACTAAAAAAAGTGTTCGAAACTTAAGTGGTTTTTCTTTAAAAATAAATCAACTAAGTTGCCTGTCGGGTGTTTTTAAAAATTCCTTTTTAAATCTGTCATTTGAAAATGGCATGTAAACTCTGATCTGATTGGATTGCAGAAGTGCATTTCTACAAGCTGAGTCAACCAATAAATTTGGAAATGTATCAATATAGAGCGAAATAGATCTTTTAATTAAATCAGGTCACAATTGTTTCTGCTGATGGAACAGAATAATCTGAACAAAGGCAAAGCCCTTTAAAAATATATACTTTTTTCTCTCATAATGCATGCCAGATAGCCCTTCTTGCTGAATTGTTTTAACATTAATAACAGTTTAAGCCTCAGCATGACACCCTTAAAAAATGTTGTTCGAGAGGCGAGGCCGCACGTAAGGAGAATTGCCGGTTGGGGCACGTGGTACATGGTCGGTGAGGCAGACACCGACGATGGCGATAGAAAAACAATAGTGAATACAGAAAGCAAACAAGCATTTTGGTGAGATTTTTCTGGCCGCGCAAAAAGTGGGGCGAGAGCAAAAAAACGAAAGGAGGGGGTGGGAGAGAGGAATGAAGGAAACTCGACCTCTCCTATGGTTTTTTGTCTCTCTAGCCCTTAGTTTCGCGCGGCCAAAAAAGAAGATCTGGCCAAAACTCAACGGAAACGCTTGCTACGCTAGCCTGCCAAAGCAGACGCCTTTCCTCTCACTGGGGCTCAGGGCCCCCATACGAGAGAAAAGGAGCGTCTGCGATTTGAGACGAACATTTCTGTCCGAGAGACCGTTGGATTATTTATGGTAATTTGAATAATTTGTACAAGTTAATATATAACTCAATAAATTTTCGAGTCAAGAAAAAAGTTTCACAGGAAGAGATGATGGAAGGAGGTCCGAAGCGTCGTTATATATATTTTCTGAAATTTTAAAACTATTAAAGAAGTTTTTTAAAGGTTGTGAAAAAGCGGCGACTTTAACGGTCACACAGAATCCTGTAAAATGTTGTAAGTTTCCGAGCACGTTCTTCGCTCCATGTTCTTCTATCAGTTATAAACAAATTTGAACAGGTGTGTATTATTTGTCGTGATTTGAACCACTTGCGGAGAAATATTTTTACAATCTCGGGTATCAAACGGGAAATGCAGAAATGTCCATGATATCTTAGAAACTCTCCTAGTCAAGGGTTTTGTTTTCTTC